>SJYA01002524.1:1044306-1157118 GCA_006410615.1 Neotragus moschatus
CCCACCCCACCCCCATCCTAGAGAGCACCAGGCTTCACTTTCTTGCACGTTCCTCCAGTCCCAAGGGTTTAATTACCATCTGTATGCTCCCACGTAGCTACCGCCCAGAACGCTCTCCTGAACTCTCTACTTGAAACTGGAGCCAATTATACAGAGTGAAGGAAGCCAGAAAGAAAAACACCAATTCGGTATACTAACACATATATATGGAATTTAGAAAGATGGTAATGAAAACCCTGTATGCGAGGCAGCAAAAGAGACACAGATGTATAGAACAGACTTTTGGACTCTGTGGGAGAGGGAGAGGGAGAGGGTGGGATGATTTGGGAGAATGGCATTGAAACATGTCTACTATCATGTAAGAAACGAATCGCCAGTCTAGGTTTGATACAGGATGCTTGGGGCTGGTGCACTGGGATGACCCAGAGAGATGATATGGGGAGGGTGGTTGGAGAGGGGTTCAAGATTGGAACTCATGTACACCCGTGGTGGATTCATGTCAATGTATGGCAAAACCAATACAGTATTGTAAAGTAAAAAAAAAAAAAAAAAAAAAATGCCCATTTGACCTCTCCACTCAGATATCGAAACAACCTCTGAAGCTTAGCAGGTTCGAAATAGAACTCATGATCTTTGCCCTGTCTTCAGCCAGAACCACGCCTTGTACAGAGTCTTCTGTAACTCCTGTGATTGCAACTCCCTCCGTCAAACTACGTGGGCCCAAATCACAGATGCTTTTCTTTTCTCTCACATCCAATCAGCCACAAAATCCTCCTGGCTCTCCTTTCAAAATGTATTCATTGTTTACCTGAAATTCAAATGTAACTGAAATCCATATTTTTATTTGCACACTCTGCCAACTCTCCCCACAAGGCCATGCCTGACCTGTGCCCCCCACTACCTGCTGCCCTCATCCCCACAGCCTTCACCGTGCTTGTTCAGTCCTCCCACACTGACCTTGCTATCTTTTTGTGCACCGGCAGCTCCCACCTTTGGCTTTGCCTTGGCTGTTGTCCCTTCAGTATTTGCATCTCCTCAAAGAGTTCATTTTGAAAATTACTGCTTGACCCTGCATTCCAGAGCCCTCTCACCCTGCTCTGCTCTTTTTCCGTAGCACCTAACGTACGCTGTGGTTCCCAGATCCCTCAGTGGTAAAGAATCTGCCTGCAATGCAGGAGACCGGGGTTCAATCCCTGGGTCAGGAAGATTCCCTGGAGAAGGAAATGGCAACCCTTTGCAGTATTCTTACCTGGAGAATCCCACGAACAGAGGAGCCTGGTGGGCTATAGTCCATGGCGTTGCAAAGAGTTTGACATGACTTAGAGACTACGCAACAACAATGTATGATATAACCTTTTATTGTGTATTGTCTGTCTCCAACAACCAGATTATGAATTCCTTGAGCAGGCATTTTTGTCCATTTTGTTCATGATTGTATCCCAAGAGGCTTAAACAGTAGTACACAGGTGGTTCAATCGCTGTCATGTCCGACTCTTTGCAACCCCATGGGCTGCAGCCCACCAACCTCCTCTGTCTGTGGAATTCTCCAGGCAAGAATACTGGAGTGAGTAGCCATTCCCTTTTCCAGGGGATCTTCCTGACCCAGGGATCGACTTGCGTTTCGTGTACTGCAGGCAAATTCTTTACCATCTGAGCCACTAGGGAAGCCCTAGCACATAGGTACCGGATAAGTATTTATTGAATGAATGATCTCAAAGGACTGTGCTCCTTTTTGTTGCATTAGACCCCCTCTGTTTCAACTTGTCTCATGAGAAATATTTGAAGAACCTGAGAGTGTATAGTTTGAAGAAGAGATGATTGGCCAGCTTGGAGAGTGCACGTACTTTCCAGCTGTGACGGTTTTCTGGGACCTTCTGAATCAAAGCACAGAAATGTACAGGTCTCTCTGCCCAGGTTTTCTGTACACAAGGCTCCATGCTAAACTCCAAGGATATGAGAATAAACGAGATAATTCTTATGTAGAAAGACCTTATACTGTGGTGGGTTTGAGGTTCCTGCCTGTTTGGTAAAACAAAAGGGAACTGGGCCTGACTGGCCACATTTGCCCCCTTTCCAAAGAAAGCACCGCAGCTTCCAAGCGCCCTCTATATCCAATCACCTCCTCCACCCCCCAGCTTTTTTCCTACTCTGGTAATCCCCAGAGAAAAAGCAGAGCGAATATTAAGCACAAGCAGTGAGAAGAACATCTGCTCTAACCTCACCATGACCCCGATGCACTGGGCAGAGATAAATTAAAGCAAGTGCAGGAAGCCTGTTGGCGTCAGTGTCCAATGACGCCAACAGGAAGGTGGGGCGGGAGAGGGCGGGTGCGTGAGTGCACACATGGGCACCAAGAAGCAGACTCGCTGCTGAAAATCATTTCCTCCCAGAACATCCCAGGAGGGAAGAAAATCGTTACTACTGGGATAATAATGTTTACTCAATAACGTTGTATAAATCTTCAACCCACCTTATTTCTGCACTGCTATGTTCCTGAATTACTGATTAGAGACATCACCATCTTGATACGCAATCAATCACTAGAAAATTCTAAAGCGTTTTGCAGAAACATAGTAGTAACACATCAGCTGGACAATGGAGAAGTATCTTTGGAGGAGGATGGTTTTCTCACTTTCCCGCTTCATCCTGGATGGACCTTCAGCTTGTTCTGGTCACTCAGTGAGAGGGCTGTCAGTATTCTAATTCAATGAAAATTTACTATAGGCTTGTTTGACACAGACTGTGACACGTCCTGTGTCCACAGTATTCAATTTACTGAAAGGGCTCATCTTTACAAAAAGGAGATGGCTCTCTAGTGCAAAGGACCAGGCAGAGAGAGGGTAAAACTGAGTAGGGCTTGGGATCAGCTACATGCCAGTAGCAAGAATTTGTTCTCTCTTCTTGTCAAAACTGACCAGATGTTAGCCAGAACTCAAGATACCTTAGATGACAGCCCAGGGTCGTAGAGGGAAATCCTAGACCTGGCAGATCTTGGGAGGCAGAACTGGCCCAGCCAAACTGGGGAGGGGTCATATTTATCCTCAGCGTCACTAAATTTTCATTGTCAACTCCTCTCTCTCTGACCTTTGTTCACTGTGTCCCATGGAGGGCCCTGCCCTTCCCCATCACAGCACACACAGGCCCTGCTGGTGGTGCTGGCCCTTGTTCTACATTTTAGAGGCACAATTAAGCTACCCAGTTAATTTTTTTTTTTTTAATATATCTATTTGGCTGCTCTGGGTCTTAGTTGTGGCATGCAGGATCCTCATTGCGGCATGTGGGATCTAGTTCCCTGACCAGGGATCGATCCCCCGCCCCCTGCATTGGGAGTGAGGAGTCTTAGCCACTGGACCACCAGGGAAGTCCCTAGCTATGTAATTTAAAACTGTATCCATCACTCTTAGAAAATATTAGTGTCTTATAGTGAAATCTAGTCCCCTGGCTAAATCTTCCCTCTTTTTTCTTTTTTCAATAATTGCACATGTGAAGAGAAGAGACTATGCTCTCTGCATATTTGCTTCAACAGCATGAAGATTTTCCCATCAGTCCTTTATCTTTGACTTAAACGTTTCTCTGGTTTTTGGTAATGACATCCTATAAGGAAGTATCTTAAACTTGTTTTGGCACTTCCTGTCACTTTGATGAAGTGGAAATCTGGGGACCAATAAGATTCAAATTGCAAAAATAACTGTTTAAAATAATTTTACTGGGACAAACTACACCTTGAGCACCAAAGTCAGAGCACTATTTTCAATCATTTTAGTAGATCATGTCACGAGATGCTTAGGGTAGGACTGGCAGGCTGTCCACAACTATTGGGAGCATTCAGGCTGGAGGTTCAACACTGTTTTTTTTCTTTCTTCCTTTTGCTTCTTTGTTTTGCCATTACTTTCATTTTAAAGGTTACTCAATATGCCAGCAAATTTGGAAAACTCAGCAGTGGCCACAGGACTGGAAAAGATCAGTCTTCATTCCAATCCTAAAGAAACGCAATGCCAAAGAATGCTCAAACTACAGCACAGTTGCACTCATCTCACACACTAGTAAAGTAATGCTCAAAATTCTCCGAGCCAGGCTTCAGCAATACATGAACCGTGAACTTCCAGATCTTCAAGCTGGTTTTAGAAAAGGCAGAGGAACCAGAGATCAAATTGCCAACATCCACTGGATCATGGAGAAAGCAAGAGAGTTCCAGAAAAACAACTATTTCTGCTTTATTGACTATGTCAAAGCCTTCGACTGTGTGGGTCTCTAAACTGTGGAAAATTCTTCAAGAGTTGGGAATAACAGACCACCTGACCTGCCTCTTGAGAAACTTATATGCAAGTCGGGAAGCAACAGTTAGAACTGGACATGGAACAACAGACTGGTTCCAAATAGGAAAAGGAGTATGTCAAGGCTATATTGTCACCCTGCTTATTTAACTTCTATGCAGAGTACATCATGAGAAATGGTAGGCTGGAAGATGCACAAGCTGGAATCAAGATTGCTGGGAGAAATATCAATAACCTCAGATACACAGATGATACCGCTCTTATGGCATAAAGTGAAGAGGAACTAAAAAGCCTCTTGATGAAAGTGAAAGAGGAGAGTGAAAAAGTTGGCTTAAAGCTCAGCATTCAGAAAATGAAGATGATGGCATCTGGTCCCATCACTTCATGAGAAATAGATGGGGAAAAGTGGAAACAGTGTCAAACTATTTTGGGGAGCTCCAAAATCACTGCAGATGGTGACTGCAGCCATGAAATTAAAAGATGCTTACTCCTTGGAAGGAAAGTTATGACCAACCTAGATAGCATATTGAAAAGCAGAGACATTACTTTGCCAACAAAGGTCCGTCTAGTCAAGGCTATGGTTTTTCCAGTGGTCATGTATGGATGTGAGAATTGGACTGTGAAGAAAGCTGAGTGCCGAAAAATTGATGCCTTTGAACTGTGGTGTTGGAGAAGACTCTTGAGAGTCCCTTGGACTGCAAGGAGATCCAACCAATCCATTCTAAAGGAGATCAGCCTCGTGTGTTCTTTGGAAGGAATGATGCTAAAGGTGAAACTCCAGTACTTTGGCCACCTCATGCGAAGAGTTGACTCACTGGAAAAGATTCTGATGCTGGGAGGGATTGGGGGCAGGAGGAAAAGGGGACGACAGAGAATGAGATGGCTGGATGGCATTACTGACTCTATGGACGTGAGTTTGAGTGAACTCTGGGAGTTGGTGATGGACAGGGAGGCCTGGTGTGCTGCGATTCATGGGGTCGCAAAGAGTTGGACACGTCTGAGCAACTGAACTGAACTGAACTGAAAATTACTACTGCTACAAAACTAGGATCTGACAGGATCCACTATCAGCTTTATCCCAAACCCAGTCTTCTTGTCAGGGAACTTAGCCATCTAGCAGGGGGATGTGGCAAAACCAAGTCAAAAGGAAAAGCTAAGACTATCAGAGTTTTGATGACCTTTCTTGGAGTGCTTGCCTTTTGGAGGAGCAATGTATGAATGAAGAAAAGGAGGATCTAAATGTCCAGGACCAAATAGGCCCTTCTTAGATGCTATGCCTCAAAATACTAAGAGAATGAACTATAATTCTGAGACTGCATCAAGAAGACAATATTCCATTGACCCTCCTCATAACTGAGACAACTTCTAGTTAGTTATTTTTATTTTTTAACTGAAGGATATTTGCTTTATAATGTGTTGTTTTCTGCCATACAACAATGCAAATCAGTCATAATTATATATATATATGTATATATATACATATTTATCCCCTCCCCCTTTAGCCTCCTCCCCCTCTCCCATCCCAGCCCTCTAGGTCATCATGGAATGCCAGGCTGGGCTCCCTGGGTTATATAGCAGATTCCTGCTGGATATCTGTGTTATGCTTGATAGTGGGTACATGTCAATGCTACTTTCTCAACTCACCCTACCCTTTCCGTCCCCTGCTGTGTCCACAAGTCCATTCCCTACGTCTGCATCTGCATTCCTATCAACCATTCCCTCTTCCAGACAAATGCCAGTCCATCGTTTCTAATTCTTCACACAAGGCAACATGAAGTGGTATTATTTTAACTATGAAAAGATGTTAAATTTCTTTATCACTTTGTCCAAAAATGTGTGATTCAGTCACATGCAAAATGAAAGAGGGCTGTTAAGGATTTCTTCCAAGACAAGTCTCCAGCTCTCCCAACTCAAAGGACCCATTTTAAACTGAGGAATTGGCTGCAAGAAGAGACATTGAAGCCAAGTGTGAGTAAGTGCCTAGACCACTGGTCCTGAATGGCTGAAGCTCAGCTTCTTCATTCAGTCAACACATATTTGCCAGGAACCTACCATATGCCAGTCATTGTGCCAAATTCTGCAGAAATCCTGTCTTTAAGGACTTCACAGTTTGGTGAGAGGGTGGGCAGGGTGGCGGGAGCTTGCAGATAAGCAGCCATTGCAGGCTTGATGGGCTTCCCTGCTGGCTCAGACAGTAAAGAACCTGCCTGCAATGCAGGAGGCCAGAGTTCAATCCCTGGGTTGGGAAGATCCCCTGAAAAGGTAAATGGCAACCCACTCCAGATTCTTGCCTAGAGAGTTCCATGGACAGAGGAGCCTGGCAGGCAACAGTCCATAGTGCTGAAGAGTCAGTCACAACGGAGCGACCTGGGCTTCACAGGTGGTGCTAGTGGTAAAGAACCTGCCTGCCAGTTTTGGAGATATAAGACACATGAGTTTGATCCCTGGGTCAGGATTGATCAATGCTCTTCGGAGCATGTTTCGGGATCCTCAGCAGCACAGAGGGCCTGACCCAGCCTAGGGCTGGCGAGCAGTATACATTGCAGAGAAGGCTTCTTCGAAGTTGCCTGCGCTCAGTTTTGAAGGTCATACACCTGTCTGTGGTTTTAGTGCACAGAAGGTGTTTAAAATCCACTGAAAAGGTATTTCAAAAGCACAAAGAAAGGAGGTATGGGAGATATATTCCAGTGGTTGGCAGGGATTTAACAAATAACTTTAGGGAAAATATCCAAAACTTCTAAAGAAGGTAAAAGATGATTTTATGACCTTTGATGTCAAGCTAAGAGCATTTTCTAAAGAGCCTACCGAATTTCATTTGTACAACTGATTATGGCCTAAACATTTTACAAGTCTGTGAAATGTATAAGGTGATTTTCTTTTCTGCCAATTTAAAGAAGAAAACTCTGAGGTTTTTAGTTTATTGTCCTGTAGGACATTAACCAATTTGCATTAAATAACTTAGCAAATTTATCTCACCTTTCTTTTTTCCACTAATTATAAAAATCCCAAGTTTTCACATTATCTTTAAAAACAGCTTTGCCATCCTGCTGGTTTCATTATTACAGTAAATAAAACTTTAAAATGAGCATGCTATTTTTTATTGAAAAATCAGGTTTGTAACACTTTGGGAATTACACTTTGATGGGTAAGTATGACCAGAAAATAAAGACCTCGTTATGAAAACATATACTGCATGCGAAGTGCTTATTAAAGGTTTTGAATTTAGTGATGTTACTCAACCCTCATTAGCTACGTTCTCCTCTGTTTTTCCATCTTAAGAAAAATAGGGATATTCAGTAATTTTCTAGACTCAGCACTTCCGTCTAGGCTGCAGTCTCAACTCTTGTTCTGTCACCTATGTGCCCAAATAGGAACTGTTTTTCACTGTTTCATCTAGGGAACTTATGGAAATGTTAATTTGTGCGGTTTTTTTTCCCCCCTTGTGCTTTAAAAAAGCATCTACATTTACAGGGATTAATTTGAGAACACCAGAATCATACAGAACAATGAACCATGTAGAACAATACACCAGAACCAATAGGCAATAAAGAAAGTGCATGCTTGCCAGGAAACCAGCCTACATCCTGCTGGAGCAGCACAGTACTGTGACTTTCTTCTGAGCTTGGTCATCACAAGATCCAAAACTTTTGACATGAGCTTGAGTAATTTTTAAATTAGTTCATGATTAAAATTTGTAAGGGAGTTCTTTTCTTCACTTAATTAATTGTATAAAAGTTGAGAGAGAGGCATATAGATGAATAAGGTGGAGAGTGAATGTGCATCAGGCAAAGAGCCCACATGTGCAGAGGCCTAGCGATGTGGGGATAAAGGGAAGAATGTATTTAAGGAGCTCCAAGCGGATCAGTATGACTGCATCACTGAGGAGCAGATAAGGTAATGAAGACAGAAAGCTGCCCACATAGACAGACGCCAAATGAAAATGGGCCTTGCATGCCATGCAAAGGAATGGAGACTTCTGAGGGCAGTAACAAGTCATTGAAGGATTTCAAACGCACTTTATGAAGACCACTTTGATAGCAAATATGAATTATAGGTTGAAGGAGGCAGGATTGGAAACAGGGTCACTGGTTAAGAGGTCATTGCAATAATCCATAATCCATGTAAAAGTAATGAAAGCCTAAAGGAGGACCTAGGGAATGGAGAGGATTTGATTACCTCCCCTTGAAAAGAAAATGGTCCAAAGATCTTATCAGAAAGTATAACTCTTTCCCATGGCTTGTATCCACATCTGTTTGAATGAAAGCGAAGAGATAATAGTAACATTCTAAGCAGTAATTCTGTCTTGAGTCTGTTCCAGGAATAATTCTGCTTCACATGTGTCCTCTCCAGCTGTATTTTTTGCTGTATATACATTTAAGAACTCAGAGTCTATGAAACTTGCCCCACATCCCTCAGAAGAGCACCCTGAGAGGAACTGATCACATGGGAGAAACACTGAACTACAGTTATCTTCCTTCAAGTCTTTTAGAAACAGAAGTTTTTCATTTTCACAATTCCAGTGAATCACTTATAACTAATCAAAGTCTTTCTTTAAAAAAATGCACCATTTTCTTTTGCTGAAGTTGGTATTTTCTCTGGCATGCAGTGGAACATTAGATACGTTGATCTCTTAACACGGGGCTAGGATCTCAAATGGTCATTTAAGAATGAGGAAACAGCTGCAGAGCCCGGAACCTAAAACCATCTGGGAAACTGGTGGAGTAAAAATCTCCCAAAATTTTCTCCTTCATAAAAGCAAAGAAAACACTAGCAAGACTGCAAGAATCAACTTGTTCTAAACCCTGAAAATAACCAAAGTCTTGCAGGCAATCCAGAAAACGTGGGTTCAAGAAAAACTTGATAAGAAGAGCAAGCTTGGTGGCATTTTAATTTGCCCCGTTTCCATTCCCCTTCTCCCCAGCATCACAGTGGTCTTGAAACCAACAGTCACTGTGAAAATCAGCTGTCTGGTGGCTACTGTAAGAAACACAATAGAATTGGAACTTCTTCGAAGTCCCATTACCAGAGAACTTCTATTTCTTGAACTGTCTGGCAGTTCCTTGCAAGACTTCATTAGCAAGTATAACTTTAAAAAAATTTTATGTTGGAGTATAGTTGATTTACAGTGTGTGTTAGTTTCAGGTGTACAGCAAAGCGATGCAGTTATGCATAGCTATTTAAACTTATGGTTATCAATGGGGAAATATGGGGGGGGATATTTTAGGAGGTTGGAATTAACATATACACACTATTTATATAAAATAATCAACAAAGACCTACCATACAGCACAGGGAGCTCTGCTCAAATCTCTCTAATAACTTATAAGGGAAAGAATCTGAAAAAGAATAGATATATGCAAAGATATCTTCACTTACCTGATGTAGAGTTCAACCAGAGCAAACAACCTATTCTCTGGGTATATTTATTGAGAACAATCAGAGGCAATTGTTTTACATCATGAATGCCAGAGGCAGTGAATAATAGTTGGGACAATTTGTTGTAGATCAGTCGCTAAGTCATGTCTGACTCCTTGTGACCACCATGGAGTGCAGCATGCCAGGCTTCCCTGTCCTTTGCTGTCTCCTGGAATTTGCTCAAATTCATGTCCATTGAGTCAGTGATGCTATCTAACCATCTCATCATCTGCTACCCACTTCTCCTTGTCCTTAAATCTTCCCCAGCATCAGGGTCTTTTTCAATGTGCTAGTTCTTCACATCAGGTGGCCAAAGTATTGGAACTTCAGCTTTAGCATCAGTCCTCCCTGTGAATATTCAGGATTGATTTCCTTTAGGATTGATTGGTTTGATCTCCTTGCAGTCCAAGGAACTCTTAAGAATCTTCTCCAGCACCACAGTTTGAAAGCATCAGTTGGGACAATAGGTGAACCAAAAAATCTTAAAAATGGAGAATGAGATATACATATTTTAAGGTTGGTGCAAAAGTAATTTTGGTTTTGCACTGCTGAAATTTACCATTTGATATTGGAATGCATTCTTAAATAAATGTGGTTATGTTATACATTGTTTTAATGTGTATTTCTTGCTTTATTTTTTGCTAATGACTTGTTACTTGCTGTTCATTTTATATGTATTTTAGACTATGGAAATGATGTTAGACAAAAAGCAAATTCGAGCAATTTTCTTATTCAGGTTCAAAATGGCTTGTAAAGCAATGGCGACAACTCACAACATCAACAATGCATTTGGCCCAGGCACTGCTAACAAATGTACAGTGCAGTGGTGGTTCAGGAAGTTTTGCAAAGGAGATAAGAGCCTTGAAAGTGAGGAGTGTAGTGGCTGGCCATAAGAAGTTGACAACGATCAACTGAGAGCAATCATCGAAGCTGATCCTCTTACAACTACATGAGTAGTTGCCTAAGAACTCAGCGTCAACCATTCCACAGTCATCTGGCATTTGAAGCAAATTGGAAAGGTGAAAAAGTTTGATAAGTGAGTGCCTCATGAGCTGCAAATCAAAAAAATCATTGTTTTAAAGCATCATCTTATTCTGCACAACAGCGATGAACCATTTCTCGATCAGATTGTGACATGCCATGAAAAGTGGATTGTATATGACCAGCTCAGTGGTTGGACTGAGAAGAAGCTCCAAAGCACTTCCCAAACTTAAACTTTCACCAAAAAATGTCATGATCACTGTCATGATCAGCAGACCGGTCTGCTGCCGGTCTGATCCATTACAGCTTTCGGAATCCCAGCAAACCCATTACATCTGAGAAGTATGCTCAGCAAATCAATGATATGCACTACACTGAAAACTGCAAGGTCCGCAGCCAGCATTGGTCAACAGAAAGGGCCCAGTTCTCCGTGACAAGGCCTGACCACCCAACCAGTGTTTAAAAGTTGAATGAATTGGGCTAAAAGTTTTGCCTCATCTGCCGTACTCACCTAACCTCTCACCAACTGACTACCACTTCAAGCATCTTGACAACTTTTTGCAGGGAAAAGGCTACCGCAACCAGCAGGAGGCAGAAAATGCTTTCCAAGAGTTTGTCGAAATCTCAAGGTGCAGATTTTTAGGCTACAGGAATAAACATTTCTCATAGGCAAAAATGTGTCAATTGTAATGGTTCCTATTTTGATTAATAAAGATGTGTTTGAGCCTATGTTATAATGATTAAAAATTCAGGGTCCAAAACGGCAATTACTCTTGCACCAACCTATAGACTGTTGGAAAGCTCTGATATGCGTATTCCTGGGAATCTAGAAAGCCATGTATATCTTCAAGGCTGTGTATATGCTCTGGGAAGAGCATATGTACAAAATTAACTCAAAACATATCAAAGACCTAACTTAAAAGCTGAAACTGTAAAACTTTTAAGAGAACATATAGGCATAAACCTTAGTGATCTTGGATTTAGCAGTGATTTCCTGGATATGGGCTTCCCTGGTGGCTCAGATGGTAAAGGGTCTGCCTGCAGTGCAGGAAACCTGAGTTGGTTCACTGAATTGGGAAGATCCCCTGGAGAAGGGAATGGCTACCCACTCCAGTATTCTTGCCTGGAGAATTCCATGGATTGTATAGTCCATGGGGTCACAGAGTCAGACATGATGAGTGACTAACACATACTTTCTGGGTATGACACTGAGAATACTGGCAAAAAAAGAAAAAACATAAACAACAGGATTTCATCAAAATAATCTTGTGCTTCAAAAGATACATCAGGAAAATGAAAATATAGCCCAAAAATGGGAGAGAATTTTCATAAATCCGTTTGATAAGGGACTTATATCTAGAATATATGAAGAAATCTTACAACTCAGAAATAAAAGGCAACTCGCCCAATTAAAATGGGCAAAGGATATTAATAGACATTTCTCCAAAGAAGATAAACCAATGGCCAATAAACACATTAAAAATGTACTAAACATTAGCAAATAGGGTATGCAAAGCAAAACCACAAATTAATACTTCACACTCACTACTGTGGCTATAATAAAAAAAGATAGTAACAAGTGTTACGAGGACGTGGAGAAATTGGAACTCTTATACATTTCTGGTGAGAATATAAAATGATGCAGCTGTTTTGACAAGCAGTCTTGGCTAAATACAGAATTACCGTATGACCTGACAATTTTACTCTTGGCTATTTACCCAAGAGTAATGACAAGTCATGTCTTTATAAAAAACTTGGACATGCATGTTCATAGAAGCTTATTCATAACAGATAAAGAAGGGGAAACAACCCAACAATGGCGAATGAATGGATGAACAAAATGGGGTATATCCATATGATGGATATTATTCAGCCGTAAAAGGAATGAAGTAATGATTCATGTTACAACATACATGAACCTTGAAAACACGATGGTAAGTGAAAGAAACCAGACGCAAAAGGCCAAATGTTGTATGATTCCGTTTATATGAAATTTCCAGAATAGGCAAATCCATAGAGAGAGAAAGATCAGTGATTGCCAGTGGCTAGTGGGGAGGAGAGAACAAGGAGTAACTGTTAATGGATATGGAGTTTCTGTTTGGAATGATGAAAATATTCTGAAATATGGCAATGGCTTCCTAATTTTATAAATAACTCACTGAATTGTACATTTTAAGGGGTGAATTTTATGGCATGTGAATTATGTCTCAGTAAAAATAAGTTAATTAAAATAAGTCTTTTGATAGGTGCAAAAGCCTATATCTGATCAAACAGGGTGCTTTTGACTTCACAGACTCAAAAGGAGGCTCAGGACACAGTGCTGTACAGGATCTTAATTACAGACACGAATCAGAATCATTTGTGGAGTTTTAGACCATGCAGACAACAGGCCCAGCTTTACACTTTCTGACTTAGTGGGGTCATGGATAGGACCAAACCTATGATTTTATATATTCCTGATTTGGATGTTGAGGACTGCCCAGTTATTAGAGGACAGCAGGAGAAATTAGGAGTGGGAAAATCCAGATGCATCACAATTCTAAGTCATTTTGGTTCTAGAGCGAGATTTCTTTAAGAGTGGTTGCTGTCTACTCCTTATGTTTCATGAAGATATTTATAAAGCATATTGGTCACTTACATTTCTTTTCCCAAATTCATGCCAGTATCTCAACTGTGTTAGTTAAATAAGAGGTACTCAATATTGTTAGTGTATTTTCCCTTCTTTATATCTACTTTTATCTGAGTCCCTACAGCTTTAGGAATGAATAGCTTTCTCAAAGAGTAGCCTTGGAATCTAGAATAGTAGCTTTGGTACTAATATCTGAAGATATTATTGAGAGAATAAAAAGAATTTAGATAAGGATTAATATTGGTTCATATAAAAGGAAATATGAGTTCAGGGGAAGATTAGAAATCTCCTTCATCACTGAATGGCATTGCATATGTAAATCTGTTGTTCACAACCTCAGTCTTGGCAAGTATTAGGACACGAACTCTCTAGGGCTGTCCCAAACACAGTGGGTCCCAGAAAAAGAAGTATGACTCATGACAAGAACCCTGTGGGGTGCTTCAATCTGTTTCCATGATTTATGATCCCCTTTCCCCAGTGGTGACTCTACCATTTGGTCCAAACCTACAGAGACCATGTCTGACAATTTGGCAGAGAGAGGGGCATGTACCATCTTGAATCTATCTTGGGCTCACAAATCACCTTTCTTCCCTGCAAAGTTATTAGTTGCTTAATTATAGAGGAGAAGTTTGCATCTGTGGCCAGATACCAAGGCCAGGTTTAATAAAACCTGAAACGGCTCCCAGTTCCCAAGGACAGTCAACATCGAAGAATTCCACTGCACACTTGCCCAGGACTATAGGGTTGATGAAAAATGCCAGTCTTCCCAAGTATAATATTTTCTCAGTTGCTGAATAGCTACTGATGATGTGTAATAAAACAACTGCTAATACATCTGGGTTTGAGTGAGATATCAGGAGAACAAACTATCAAGGTGACCTACAAAATCTCACTTCCCATCTGTCTCCATTCCTCTTCCTCTAAAACAATATGTAGGGCACTTTGGTATGGCCTCGAAAAAGATAGGGAAGAAGGATGAATGACTTTTTTAAAGAGCCATTCACTTTAACTTCCCATATTGTACAATCCTATGTTGGGGGGTTTCGTGCAATTATCATTTTTACAGCTAGTAATATACACATTGTACAAAACTTAAAAGATGTTAAAAGATTTACAGAAAAAGTCTCCCTCCCATTTATTTCACTTAATCCTCCAGTGTCTTATCCCGGGATGGGGGCGGGCATGGATGGTGCTAGGCAGTGTTTTAGGTCATGGGGACAGACCAGCAAACCTAACAAAGTCCCTGGCCTCAGTGAGCTTACATTCTAGTGTGGAGAGACACAAAATAGGGTCCTGGTAAGTCCTACGAGAAAAATAAAATAGCCTGAGAGGGACTAGCCTTTGAGGCTCTCAAGGAGAGCTTTGGTTGGCTCTACCAAATGTTGCCAAAATGCTGAGTGTGGAGCTACATGTAGTGATGTGTCTACCAGGTTTCCCAGCATGAAGTTGGTTGGTGACCTTGACATTGGAGGGTAGGGAGAGAAGCTTGATTATGATGGATGGAAGAATGTGTGAGACAGCGGCAACAATACTAACTTGCTCCAGAGGTTTGCTGTGAGTGGGCAGAGAAACGGGACCCTGGCTGGAATGTTGCTGCACACGTGAAATGAAACAATGCGTACACGGGGCTGAGCCCAACGCCTGGCACAGAGTGAGCACAGGCTATTCTCCATATTATATTTCCTATCCTTAGTTCTGTCTGTGTCTATTCAAGGCTCATTTTTTTTCTGAAAGATATTTTCAATCTATGCTTGTCTTATTTGGGTCCTGCGAATGTACAGTGACTCAGAGAAGCATCCACAATTATGAATGATTATATCTCTAGCGACTATGGATAAGAGTTACTGTTCTAGGAATTGTAAAAGGAAGGGCTTTGTGTTGTAAGTGGTTTGTNTGAGTGACTAACACATACTTTCTGGGTATGACACTGAGAATACTGGCAAAAAAAGAAAAAACATAAACAACAGGATTTCATCAAAATAATCTTGTGCTTCAAAAGATACATCAGGAAAATGAAAATATAGCCCAAAAATGGGAGAGAATTTTCATAAATCCGTTTGATAAGGGACTTATATCTAGAATATATGAAGAAATCTTACAACTCAGAAATAAAAGGCAACTCGCCCAATTAAAATGGGCAAAGGATATTAATAGACATTTCTCCAAAGAAGATAAACCAATGGCCAATAAACACATTAAAAATGTACTAAACATTAGCAAATAGGGTATGCAAAGCAAAACCACAAATTAATACTTCACACTCACTACTGTGGCTATAATAAAAAAAGATAGTAACAAGTGTTACGAGGACGTGGAGAAATTGGAACTCTTATACATTTCTGGTGAGAATATAAAATGATGCAGCTGTTTTGACAAGCAGTCTTGGCTAAATACAGAATTACCGTATGACCTGACAATTTTACTCTTGGCTATTTACCCAAGAGTAATGACAAGTCATGTCTTTATAAAAAACTTGGACATGCATGTTCATAGAAGCTTATTCATAACAGATAAAGAAGGGGAAACAACCCAACAATGGCGAATGAATGGATGAACAAAATGGGGTATATCCATATGATGGATATTATTCAGCCGTAAAAGGAATGAAGTAATGATTCATGTTACAACATACATGAACCTTGAAAACACGATGGTAAGTGAAAGAAACCAGACGCAAAAGGCCAAATGTTGTATGATTCCGTTTATATGAAATTTCCAGAATAGGCAAATCCATAGAGAGAGAAAGATCAGTGATTGCCAGTGGCTAGTGGGGAGGAGAGAACAAGGAGTAACTGTTAATGGATATGGAGTTTCTGTTTGGAATGATGAAAATATTCTGAAATATGGCAATGGCTTCCTAATTTTATAAATAACTCACTGAATTGTACATTTTAAGGGGTGAATTTTATGGCATGTGAATTATGTCTCAGTAAAAATAAGTTAATTAAAATAAGTCTTTTGATAGGTGCAAAAGCCTATATCTGATCAAACAGGGTGCTTTTGACTTCACAGACTCAAAAGGAGGCTCAGGACACAGTGCTGTACAGGATCTTAATTACAGACACGAATCAGAATCATTTGTGGAGTTTTAGACCATGCAGACAACAGGCCCAGCTTTACACTTTCTGACTTAGTGGGGTCATGGATAGGACCAAACCTATGATTTTATATATTCCTGATTTGGATGTTGAGGACTGCCCAGTTATTAGAGGACAGCAGGAGAAATTAGGAGTGGGAAAATCCAGATGCATCACAATTCTAAGTCATTTTGGTTCTAGAGCGAGATTTCTTTAAGAGTGGTTGCTGTCTACTCCTTATGTTTCATGAAGATATTTATAAAGCATATTGGTCACTTACATTTCTTTTCCCAAATTCATGCCAGTATCTCAACTGTGTTAGTTAAATAAGAGGTACTCAATATTGTTAGTGTATTTTCCCTTCTTTATATCTACTTTTATCTGAGTCCCTACAGCTTTAGGAATGAATAGCTTTCTCAAAGAGTAGCCTTGGAATCTAGAATAGTAGCTTTGGTACTAATATCTGAAGATATTATTGAGAGAATAAAAAGAATTTAGATAAGGATTAATATTGGTTCATATAAAAGGAAATATGAGTTCAGGGGAAGATTAGAAATCTCCTTCATCACTGAATGGCATTGCATATGTAAATCTGTTGTTCACAACCTCAGTCTTGGCAAGTATTAGGACACGAACTCTCTAGGGCTGTCCCAAACACAGTGGGTCCCAGAAAAAGAAGTATGACTCATGACAAGAACCCTGTGGGGTGCTTCAATCTGTTTCCATGATTTATGATCCCCTTTCCCCAGTGGTGACTCTACCATTTGGTCCAAACCTACAGAGACCATGTCTGACAATTTGGCAGAGAGAGGGGCATGTACCATCTTGAATCTATCTTGGGCTCACAAATCACCTTTCTTCCCTGCAAAGTTATTAGTTGCTTAATTATAGAGGAGAAGTTTGCATCTGTGGCCAGATACCAAGGCCAGGTTTAATAAAACCTGAAACGGCTCCCAGTTCCCAAGGACAGTCAACATCGAAGAATTCCACTGCACACTTGCCCAGGACTATAGGGTTGATGAAAAATGCCAGTCTTCCCAAGTATAATATTTTCTCAGTTGCTGAATAGCTACTGATGATGTGTAATAAAACAACTGCTAATACATCTGGGTTTGAGTGAGATATCAGGAGAACAAACTATCAAGGTGACCTACAAAATCTCACTTCCCATCTGTCTCCATTCCTCTTCCTCTAAAACAATATGTAGGGCACTTTGGTATGGCCTCGAAAAAGATAGGGAAGAAGGATGAATGACTTTTTTAAAGAGCCATTCACTTTAACTTCCCATATTGTACAATCCTATGTTGGGGGGTTTCGTGCAATTATCATTTTTACAGCTAGTAATATACACATTGTACAAAACTTAAAAGATGTTAAAAGATTTACAGAAAAAGTCTCCCTCCCATTTATTTCACTTAATCCTCCAGTGTCTTATCCCGGGATGGGGGCGGGCATGGATGGTGCTAGGCAGTGTTTTAGGTCATGGGGACAGACCAGCAAACCTAACAAAGTCCCTGGCCTCAGTGAGCTTACATTCTAGTGTGGAGAGACACAAAATAGGGTCCTGGTAAGTCCTACGAGAAAAATAAAATAGCCTGAGAGGGACTAGCCTTTGAGGCTCTCAAGGAGAGCTTTGGTTGGCTCTACCAAATGTTGCCAAAATGCTGAGTGTGGAGCTACATGTAGTGATGTGTCTACCAGGTTTCCCAGCATGAAGTTGGTTGGTGACCTTGACATTGGAGGGTAGGGAGAGAAGCTTGATTATGATGGATGGAAGAATGTGTGAGACAGCGGCAACAATACTAACTTGCTCCAGAGGTTTGCTGTGAGTGGGCAGAGAAACGGGACCCTGGCTGGAATGTTGCTGCACACGTGAAATGAAACAATGCGTACACGGGGCTGAGCCCAACGCCTGGCACAGAGTGAGCACAGGCTATTCTCCATATTATATTTCCTATCCTTAGTTCTGTCTGTGTCTATTCAAGGCTCATTTTTTTTCTGAAAGATATTTTCAATCTATGCTTGTCTTATTTGGGTCCTGCGAATGTACAGTGACTCAGAGAAGCATCCACAATTATGAATGATTATATCTCTAGCGACTATGGATAAGAGTTACTGTTCTAGGAATTGTAAAAGGAAGGGCTTTGTGTTGTAAGTGGTTTGTCAGAATGCATTTGGTGCTGGCGGGGTGAGGTCAGATGAGAACTCATTTCAGCCTGAAAGAGTGCTTTGAAGGGTGCTGCCAAGTACCAGGTTTCAGGCAGTAAGTGATCTTTCTCTTTTTTCTTTCTGCTGCTGGGTCCCACCTTCAGTTCAATACAGATGTGAGGGCACCCAGGGAATTCTCTAAACAGGTTTTCTGTGTCTCTAGACAGGTTTTCTGGCATTTCCTATTTTCTGGGCTTGGGGGCAGTGGTGGTGCTGGGTTTGTGGTTTGTCTGCTTTTGGTCTTTTGTTTGAGAAATGTCAGCCATATAGACACATTTCCCAATTGTCACTATTTACAATCACTTAAATGGCCATAGGGTCACCAAGAGTGGGACACGACTGAAGCAACTTCGCACACACGCACAAATGGCCATAAGGATAGAAAGACAAAGCAACCTGGATCACCTACAACCGAGGTAAACTACCCTAGCAGGAGGGAAAGAGGGCTAGTGGTACCCATCCTAAGTCACTCTAGTCCTGTTCCTCAAGGCCCCAGCTCATGTCCCAAGCAGTAGCTCCATATTTGTTTCAAAACCTGGGTATATGGGCAGAATGTCAGTGCTGTTAAAGGATCAGCTAACCCCAGATTCCCAGTATATTCATCTGTTGGTACCCGGCTGGATAGCTGTTGTCCTGGGAAGACCAGAACAGTCCTCTCATCTTCCAGGCGCTAGAGTCAGAACACACCGTTCTGCTGCTCTTCCTGCCAGCTGAAAGACTGCATCTTGGCACTTCTCCTCTTGGAGTTGTGGCTTCTTAAAGCTCCCTCCACCCCTACCCCCCAACTCCCACAATGTCTCTTCAGTACTGTCTCCTTTTTGAAAGCAGTTTAGTGTATGTTCATTATATAACCCCATGTATTTGTGACTTCAGTCATTGCCTTGCATTAACATATTAGTTATTTTGTATGTCTTATCTTTCCAACTATAATTGTGGCACCCTTAAATTTCTTTGAATTCTTTTTGGCTGAGTATATAGAACAAACACTGTAAATATTTTTGAGTTAGTTCTAACGCATTTCCTTACCCTCAAGGATCTTAACATTTCACTGGGGAGGGAAGGGATACTCAGGTGAAATAGCTCAATAACAAGTCAAGATAATAACTCAACGCCAAAGTGGAATGTAGACCCCAGGAGGCACAGTGGCAAGGATGCCAGGGGAGAAAAAGTCACAAGGCTGAGCCAGTCTGAGAAGGCTCTTGGTTGCGCTGAGACAATAGGTCAATAGTTGGTTTTATAAATGAATCCAGCTAGCCTACTAGTATTACTACAACTATCATTTTGTCTTTTGTATACCGAACTCTCTGCTTCCCAAAAGGGATTTGTTCTACGACAAGCCCACATCCTGGCCCCTAGAAATCTCCCAGCAAACTTACTCCTGTCCTCTTTTCCCGCTTTCAAAGCCCTTTCATCACTATTCATTTTTTTTTTTTTAACTTCTGTTTCTATGAAAAGATTTATCTTACGGTTCAGCTCTCTAAAAGAAAGAGCCGATAGCTGGAGAATGGGCATGGAGAGGATGCGCCTGCTTTCCTCTGCTGCTTTCTGGGTGCTGCAGTTGTGCTTTTAATCCTGCTGCTGTCAAGCTCCATTAGGAGGTTTGAGCATCAGCCTCCTACCTTTGGGGCCTGGCCTCCCATCAGCTCTGGCTGAAATGAGGACGGTGTTTGAGACTGGTAATCAAGAAGAAAGACAGATTGGGTATTTGCAAAGAGCCCTTACTCACCATGCTTACCACCCAGTCACCTTTCATATCACACGGGGGCATTTATCCTCCCATTTGCAAGCACTGACTGCCATCAGGGAACCATCAGGATGCCATGTGCTGGCATCCATAAAAGCATTTTAAAACAGTAGTAGAGAATCAAGGCTAGGCTTCTGTAACTCTCACATACCTCTGAAAAGGAACGGATTTCTTCTTTCTGGGAACATGGAACAGTGCTGAAGGAGCACAGCCCCCTTCTCCTCCAAAGTAGGCAAAGCAGTCTTGACCATCTGGGGAGACAGATGTTACAACCAGCCTTCACATCTGGCCTCCGAGGTGACTTCAGTGGGTCAAAGAGGCACTTGGACTCTTGCCTCAGAGCACTGGCAGCAAGTTTCTGGGAAGGAAAAGGTCCCCTAATTTTCTTTCTTTTGATATAAAGTAGGAACCAGTGCCTTAGAAAGAATTCAGGGGATCACTGTTTCTCAAGCTGAAATGAACACCTTTATTGTCATCAATAGAAAATGTGAACAGCCTATCTACGCAAGTTATTATGCTGGATCTCAGACCAGAATCTGTATTTTTTTTGTGAACCCTTAGTATAAAAAAGCACATGTTTGAACTCAGTAAATATTTGAAAATCTGGATGAAATACGAAGCTCAAAATCATTGTAGGGAAAACAAACAGAAAGGTTATGAGTGGTTATCCCTACCTTGTTACCACAGCTATTTATTAAAATCAGTGCTTCTTTTTAAAGGGAAACTCAAACATTTACATAGAAATGTATTTGTTGAGCCAGGTATTTACTTTGAAACGTTCATTTATTCATTAGGACTTAAAATTTGCAAAATTTGAATTTGCAAAAAAGTTGCATATTAATGCCCATGATTGGTTTCATTGATACAAGTCTAACATACTCATTTTTGAAATGATTATTTGTCCTTGCTTAGGTTGAAGCAAAAACTTTTCTACTACAATCTGTGAAACAAATATATTTAGTATTAGAGGGCTGAGAGAAGTTCAGACAGATTGGCCTCAGAAAAAAAGAAGGAATATAAATTTATGAGAGGATACACCATAAAAAGCTATAAATGTGAGTTTGGCTGTGAAGTAGTAGAGGAGAGACTGAAGTAGCAGCAAACGTCCAGATGACAATGAGCAAATCACTTCTGATGTGAGAGCCTGGGAGAGCAACACTAAGCCAAGTACAAAGAATGAGACCTCTTCTTAGACAGCAGATATTCTCAAAGACATTTCTGGGGGAAATAGGACAGTTTCCTCTGTAAGACGTGACACATGAGAAAACAACTTATATGGTCACTTTTTAACAATAACCTCTAGTGTAAGAAGAAAATTTTGACTTGTGGTGCCCACCTTGGGCTGAGTAAACAACGCTATCAACTCAGGCCACTCTGCCCAGACTCAGCATTGCCCCAGTGGCGGTGTTAGAATGGTTTCATCATGAATCCCACGTCTTCACACAGTTTTCCAGTTAAGAGAACACCATTCTTTGTTTACTTTTGGCTGCACTCGCTCTTAGTCGCTGTGGTCGTGAAAGAGTACTTTCCTGTGATTATAATACATTTCAGAATATTGTCTTAATGAGTAATAGTTGTACCCCTGCCCCGCACGAATAGAGACTGAGGCCTGACAGCTGTTTCACTGGCTGTGAAGTGCCTGCTCAGTCTCACGCATGGACCATTTTTGGCTACCAGGGCAGGTCAGGGACCAGAGGAGAGGATGTGGACCGAGGCCTACTCAGAAAGGCTACCAGAATGTAAAAGAAAAAAGGGACGCTCAATAGTGATGTGAACACAAAGTGCACAGAGAAGAGTCAGTGGCAACTATTTTTTTTTTAAGATTTATTTATGGTTTTTCCAGTAGTCATGTGTGGATGTGAGAGTTGGACTGTGAAGAAGGCTGAGCACCGAAGAATTGATGGTTTTGAACTGTGGTGTTGGAGAAGACTCTTGAGAGTCCCTTGGACTACAAGGAGATCCAACCAGTCCATCCTAAAGATCAGTCCTGAATATTTATTGGAAAGACTGATGTTGAAGCTGAAACTCCAATCCTTTGGCCACCTGATGCGAAGAGCTGACTCATTGGAAAAGACTCTGATGCTGGGAAAGATTGAGGGCAGGAGGAGAAGGGGACGACAGAGGATGAGATGGTTGGATGGCATCACAGACTCAATGGACATGAATTTGGGTAAACTCCGGAGTTGGTGATGGACAGGGAGGCCTGGCATGCTGCGATTCATGGGGTCGCAGAGTCGGACACGACTGAGCGACTGAACTGAACTGATTTATATTTTTGGCTGCACTGGGTTTTTATTGCTGTGCATGGGCTTTCATTAGTTGCAGTGAGTGGCGCCAACTCTCTAGTTGTGGTGCACAGGCTTCTCATTGTGGTGGCTTCTCTTGTTGCAGAGCATGGGCTCTAGAAACATGGCCTTTAGTAGTTGCCACACATGGGCCCAGTAGTTGTGCCAGGCAGGCTTAGATGTTCTGTGGCATGTGGTGATCTTCCCCTGAATTCAGTTCACTTCAGTTGCTCAGTCATGTCAGACTCTTTGCACTGTCGCATGCCAGGGCTCCCTGC
This sequence comes from Neotragus moschatus, assembly GCA_006410615.1. Taxonomy (NCBI): domain Eukaryota; kingdom Metazoa; phylum Chordata; class Mammalia; order Artiodactyla; family Bovidae; genus Neotragus; species Neotragus moschatus. The sequence goes on from SJYA01002524.1 coordinate 1,067,198, forward strand.
CCATCACCAACTCCTGGAGCTTGTTCAAATTCATGTCCATTGAGTCAGTGATCCCATCCAACCATCTCATCCTCTGTCATCCCCTTCTCCTGTCTTCAGTCTTTCCCAGCATCTTTTTCAGTGAGTCAGCTCTTCCCATCAGGTGGCCAAAGTATTGGAGCTTCAGCTTCAGCATCAGTCCTTCCAACGACTGATCTCCTTTAGAATGGACTGGTTGGATCTCCTTGCAGTCCAAGGGACTCTCAAAGAGTCTTCTCCAACACCACAGTTCAAAGGCATCAATTCTTTGGCTCTCAGCTTTCTTTATAGTCCAACTCTCACATCCATACATAACTACTGGGGAAACCATAGCTTTGACTATACATACCTTTGCTGGTAAAGTCAAGTCTCTGCTTTTTAATATGCTGTCTAGGGATTGTCCCTTACGAGAGATCAAACCTGGGTTTCCTGCATTGGCAGGCAGATTCTTAACCAACAGACTACAAGGGAAGCCTGCAACTGTCTATTTCTTAAAGTTGTCTTTATTGCATACTAACTGCATAGCCACTGGGCTAGGTGATCTTTGTGTGGGCACACTTAAGAGGTAGAGAGTTGGGACTTCCTTGGTGGTCCAGTGGCTAAGACTCCATGCCCTCAATGCAGGAGACCAGAGTTCAATCCCTGGTCAGGGAACTAGACTCCACATGCTGCAACCAAGAAGTTGGATGCCTCAACTAAAGAACCTGCATCCACAATGAAGACCTGTTGTAGTCAAATGAATAGATAATTTTTTTTAAAGAAAAAACTACAGAGAGTATTTATCTCTCATTCTGTGGTTGAGGAACTAAAATTAAGAAAGATTAAGTGACTTTCCCAAGATTATTCTGGTTGTGAAAACACCCAAACTGTTTGTTTGACTATTGACTGTACTATTTGTTGTTACAGTATGATTTAAAATGCAAGCCAAGAATTCCTGATTTCCAAGAAGCAACTATAAAACACTGTTTGAAGAGAGGATTGTACATGCATGGTCAGTCATGCCAACTCTTTGGACCCTGTGGACTGTACCCCACCAGACTTCTCTGCCCATGACTTTTCTAGGCAAGAATACTGGAGCGGGTTGCCATTTCCTTTTCTAGGATACCTTCCCAGCCCAGGGATTGAACCCACATCTCTGTGTCTCCTGCATTGGCAGGCAGATTCTTTACCAACTGCACCCCCTGGGGAGCCCCAAGAGAGGATAGATGCTACATTTGTACTGGGAAGACTAAAAAAAGGAGAGAGAAGAAAATGCAAAGTTGAATAAGTTTAAATGCAAGATGAAAGTTCACACCTGCGCAGAGGTAGCACACGTGCCACCTCCTTTCTGACCCACATTGCAGCAGGCACAAAGCCAGCCCTCTGTACCTGTGCTTATACACCCACAAATTCATGCACAGAAAGGCATATTGTTGGTGTAGAAGCTTTGCTGAAGATCTGGGGGAAGACGTTCACAGGAAAGGGTGACATATGTCTGTGTCCACTGTCCTCCTCTCGTCCCCCTTGTTTCTTACACCCTAGGAGCAACAAAGTCTTCTCTTTGCCTCAGAGAGGACAGTTTTTTGAAAATCAATTTCCCCCCTAAATTTAGAAAGGAAATTCGGTGCATATCCTGTGTATTAGCATAACACACCCCTAATAGAGAGTGGCATTCAAAGACATCAATGTTTTTGCAGCAGAATGAATAAATACTGGCACCAAGTGAGATAAATAAAGATTTTAAATAGCCTCACTGTTGCCTGAGACTTGCTACCAAATCAAATCAGCTCAGATCTTTTTTTCTCAAATGAAGTCATTTCTAAACTGAGGTTCATCGATTTTCGAATTTCAAATTGTGAATAAGGGATTGTAGAATTCTGTAAGAAAACTACTGAGCTAGGTTTTCTTTTTTTTTTTCTTTTTTAAATTGTGGAAGTGTGATAACACATTTACAGGAGACTTGGAAGATACAGAACAAAGTTACATATAGTTCCACTGTAACGATTATTTGTTTAAGTAGCTAGATTAAGATTTTTAGTTGAAGTTTCAATGAACTAGGTTTTATAATCTAGCCCTTCTCTGGAGACATCTGTGGCCTCAATCACTGATTAAACAGTACTAGACATTTTTAAAAAGAAAAATTTAAATATGTAGCTTGAGTGTCTGATGGCAGAGTTGGTCATATGGAAGAAATTAAACTAACACTCCTTTTTGAAACGTTCCCCAGCAAAACCTGTCTTTAGATAAAAAGAATTTTTATTTCCCCAATTATAATGACAACACCAAGATTGCTTTGGGAAGAGAGAAAAAGCCTCCTCAGATAAAGGAGGGCATATTTCCACTGGCCAAAGAGGCTAGGTTAAGGTGATGTAGTCCTTGTCTAAAGGGTCCTTTTATTTTATTTTATTTTATTTTTTTTAATTTTTAATCTGTGAGATCTTAGTTCCTCGACCAGGGATTAAACGCATGCCCCCTGCATTGGAAGTGCAGAATCTTAATGAAGTCTCAGGTCCTTTCATTTTACAATGAAAGTCAATAGAAACAAAATATTCACTTTACAACTGACTTTACCAGAATGCATCAAAGAGAGCAAGGGATATGGGTAATTTTCTTTTTTTCCTTGAGGTAGTCCTATAGATTTCTAGCCAAAAGACAGAATTTTTACCAAAATAAGCCCTTCCAGATTAAAACAAAAGCAACACCTTCATGCATGCAACTGAAGATCTTCTGCTTCTGATAGTGGCAGACTTACTCTCCTGAAGGACTAGCTGAAGGTAAGTAAAAGGTTGGCTGAAACATGATTAAAATCTTAAAAGCATTAAAGAGCTAACAATAAGGAATTATTAGCATTAAACCCAACCTGAAGATAGAAATCCAAAGAGACGGAACCTTACATTTGGGACACTGGGGGTCTTTTGATGATCCTGGTTAGAAGTCAAAAGTTGAAGCGCACTGTTTACCAAAGGTATGAATGCTGCTAAACCACCCTGCACTTTGGTTTGGAGTCTTTTAAAGGAGTTACACCCTCGGGTAGAGTGAATGGACGTGTACTTGTACTTGGGTGTGGGCTGGATTTAGTGGCTCAGTTCTCATGAATAGAATATGGCAAAGGTGACCCTCTTTCACCACATGAGCTTTCAGCCCTGTTTCTTTCTTTTTGTGGGGGTGGGAGGTGCATGGCATGTGGGAATCTTAGTTCCATGACCAGGGACTGAACCCAAGCCCCCTGCAGTGGACATATGGAATCTTAAGTCTTAACCACTGAGCCACCAAAGAAGTCCACTGGGTTTCTTAAAAAAATTTTCTTTAATTTACTGAACAAGTAGTTGATTTACAATATTGTAGTAGTTTCAGGTATACAGCATAATAATTCAGTATTTTTGCAGATTATATAGGTTATTATAAGACAGTGGGCATAATTCTCTGTGTTATACAGTATATTCTTGTCACTTATCTATTTTCTATTTAGTAGTTTGTTAATCCCATACCCCTAATTTGTCTCTCCTCTCTTTTCTCTCCCTTTTGGTAACCACAAGTTTGTTCTGTATCTGCAACTCTATTTCTGTTTTGTATATACATTCCCTTATATTATTTTTAGATTCCACATATAAATGATATTATGTAGTATTTTTCTTTCTCTGTCTGAAATTTCCCTAAGCATTATGTTGTCTAAACTGAAGATCAACAAGGATATGGAAGACCTGAGCAAACTATGAAACAGTCAGGTGTAACATACACCCGTAGGATGCTCCACCCAACACCACCAATCTCTGGTGCACATGACCTTCTCTAGAACAGCCCATACATTAGGTCATAAAAGACATCCCAATACATTTTAAAGACGTGACATCAAAGAAAACATGTTCTCTAACCAGAATGGAATAAAATTAGATAATACTAACAAAAATAAATTTGGGAAATTCACAAATATGAAATAAACAACATACTTCAAGATAACCAATAGGTCAAGGATGAAATCAAATGGAAAATTAGAAATTTGAGGTGAATGATGAAAACATAACACACCAAAACTTATGGAATACAGTGAAAGCAGTGCTTAAGGAGAAATGCATACCCAGAAAGAGCCATCAATATATTAACAAAGAAGAAAGATCTCACATCAATTACTTAAACTTCTACCTTAGGAAACTAGAAAAAAGAGCAAACTAAATCCAAAGCAAGACAAAGAAAATAATAAAGATTAGGGTAGAAATAAGTGTGATGTAAAATAGAAAAACAATAGAGAATCAACAAAGCCAAAAACTGTGACTTGCAAAAAATCAACAAAATTAGCCAAACTTGAGCTAGACCGCTCAAGAAAAAAAGAGAGGAGACTTAAGTTACTATTTGTTGTTGTTTATTTGCTCAGTCATTTCCAACTCTTTGCAGCCCCATGGCAAGCTACTATACTCAAGAATAAAAGCTAATCAATTGCTGACGTTACAGAAATAAAAAGGATTATAACGGAGTACTATAAATAATTGTATACCAAAAAATTAGATAACCTAGATAAAATGGTCAAATTCCTTAAAAGATATGAACTACTGAAACTGACTCCACAAGAAATAGAACAATCTGAATATACCTATAACAAATAAAAAGTGATTTAATTAGTAATTAAGAAACTACTCACAAAGAAAAGCCTAGCCCCAGATAGCTTCACTAAAGAATTTTATATTGTTTAAAGATGAATTCTTCCTTCATTAACTCTTCCAAAATAATGGAAGAGGAGGGAACACTTCTCAATTCATTCTATGAGACCAGTATTACCCTGATACCAAAGTCAGATAAAGACATCACAAGAAAAGAAAACTACAGACAAATATACCTGATGAATATAGATGCAAAACATCTCAACAAAATACCAGCAAATCAAATCCAGCAACACATAAAATGGATTATTCAGCAGATTGCTGCTGCTGAGTTGCTTTAGTCGTGTCTGATTCTGTGCGACCCCATAGACGGCAGCCTACAAAGCTCCTCCGTCCCTGGGATTCTCCAGGCAAGAACACTGGAGTGGGTTGCCATTTCCTTCTCCAGTGCATGAATTTTGAGACCCCATGGACTGCTGCCTACCAGGCTTCTCCATCCATGGGATTTTCCAGGCAAGAGTACTGGAGTAGGTCGCCATTGCCTTCTCCTATTCATCAGGACCAACTGAGATTTAGCCTAGGAATGCAAGATTGTTTTAACATCCAAAAATCAACAACTATAATACACTATTTGAACAGAATAAAAGCCAAAACCATTTGATCACATCAATAGCTGTAGAAAGCATTTAATAAAACTCAACATGCTTTTTTAAAACAAGAAACATTCAACAAACTAGGAATAAAAGGTATCTTCCTCAACCTGATAAAGGACATCTAGGCAAAAACCCATAGCTAACATATTTTGTGGTGAAAAACTGAATGCTCTCCCTAAGATCAAGAACAAGACAAGGAAGTCGGCTCTTTCCACTGCTATTCAATATTTCACTAGAGGTTCTAGCCAGGACAGGAAATGTGGAGTGAAGTGGGCTGACCACAATGAATCAAAGTAGAAATCAATAACAGAAAGATAATAGGAAATCTCCAAACACTTGTAAACCAAACAACATACTTCTAAATTATCATTTCATCAAAAAAGAAAGTCTTAAGGGAAGTTAAAAAAAACATATTGAATAAAATAAAAGTTCAAATACAACATATCAAAATTTATGGGATGCTGAGGAAGCAGGACTGAGAGAAAAATTTACTTCACTAAGTGCATGTAAATAGAAAAGAAAGTCTCAAACCAATGATCTAAGCTTCTGTCTCAAACCTAGGAAAAAGAGCAAAATAAACCTAAACAATTAAGAAGGAAGACAAGATTAGAAACAAATAACATTGAAAACGGAAAAACAATAGAGAGATTCAAGAAACAAAGAGTTGTTTCCTTAAAGGAATCGATAAAATTAGCAAGACCGACAAAGGAAAAAAAGAGATAACACAGATCACCAATGTTTCAAGAATGAAACAGGAAATATACTATAGACCCTGCAGACTTCAAAAAGATACCAAGGGAACATGGTGAACACACATAAATTTGACAACTTACATGAAATGCCAATTTTTTGAAAAATACTAAGTACCACATCTCACCTAAACTAAAGTAGACAATTTTAACAAACCTGTAACTATTAAGGAAATTAAATCTGTATTTAAAAACTCCCAAAAAAGAAACCTCCAGGCTCCAGATAGTTTCACCAGAGAATTCTACCAGTATTTAAGGAAGATTTGACATCAAATCTACATCATCTCTTCTAGAAAATGGAAAAGGAGGAAACACTTCCCCATTCATTTTATGAAGCCAGTATTACTGTGATATGAAAATTAGATCAAGACCATACAAAGAAAGAAAACTTCAGACCAATACATCTAATGAATATAGACACAAATGTGCTTAAGAAAATATGAGCAAATAGAATTTAGCAATGTATAAAGAGAATTATATACCATGAGCAAGTGGGCTTCATTTCAGAGATGCAAGCCGGGCTCAATTTATAAAAATCAATCAATGTAACTCACCATATTAACAGGCTAAAATGAAAAAAAAAAAATCACATGGTTATATAAACAGTGTAAGAATGATTGACCAAATTCAACCCCCTGTTGTGATAAAAACTTTCACAAAAATAGGAATGGAAGGCAAATTTGCCAAGTTGATAACTACAGCTAATTTATACTTAATGATGAAAAGATTGAATATTCTCTCCCTAATTCTTATCAAAATATCAGGAAGGTTCTTTGTAGATATAGAAAGATTATTCTAAAGTTTAAATGGAAAGGCAAAGGAACTAGAAGATTTAAAACAATTTTCAATAGGAAGAATAAATATGGGTAGAATCAGTCTGCCCAATTTCAAGGTTTATTATATAGCTACAGTAATCAAGACTCATAATAGGAAAAACTGAAAAATCAGATCTTACTAAAATTTAACACTTCAAGAAAAGTTATGACCAAACTAGGTCGCATATTCAAAAGCAGAGACATTACTTTGCTGACTAAGGTCCGTCTAGTCAAGGCTATGGTTTTTCCTGTGGTCATGTATGGATGCAAGAGGTGGACTATGAAGAAGGCTGAGCGCTGAAGAATTGATGCTTTTGAACTGTGGTGTTGGAGAAGACTCTTGAGAGTCCCTTGGACTGCAAGGAGATCCAACCAGTCCATTCTGAAGGAGATCAGCCCTGGGATTTCTTTGGAGGGAATGATGCTAAAGCTGAAACTCCAGTACCTTGGCCACCTCATGCAAAGAGTTGACTCATTGGAAAAGACTCTGATGCTGGAAGGGGTTGGGGGCAGGAGGAGAAGGGGACGACAGAGGATGAAATGGCTGGGTGGCATCACCGACTCGATGGACATGAGTCTGAGTGAACTCCGGGAGTTGGTGATGGACAGGGAGGCCTGGCATGCTGCAATTCATGGGGTTGCAAAGAGTCTGACACGACTGAGTGACTGAACTGAACTGCAAAGAGAAAAAAAAAAGTATCCATGTACAGAGAATGAAAAGACAAGTTACAGACTGGAGAAAATATTTTCAAACCACACATACACAAAATGACTAGTAACTAGAGTATATGAAGAACTTTCAAAACTTAACAGTAAGAAAACAAACAACCCATTTAGAAAATGCCCCAAACATATAAACAGACATTTCACCAAAGAGAATACACAGATGGAAATATAAGCATGTGAAAGATGATCAACATCATTAACCAGTAGGAGAATGTAAATTAAAATCACCATGAGCTATCACTGCAGATCTATCAAAACGGCTAAAATCTCAAAAACAATATTAACACCAAATGTTGGGAAGAATGTGGAGAAATGAGGTCAGTAATATATTGCTAGTGGAATGGAAAAATGGTAAGCTACTCTGGATGGCATCACTGACTCAATGGACATGAGTTTGAGCAAACTCCAGGAGATGGTGAAGGACAGGGAAGACTGGCTTGCTGCAGTCCATGGAGTCCAAAGAGTCAGACTCGACTGAGCGACTGAACAACACTCTGTAAAACAGGGTGGCAGTTTCAAAAACCCAAGCATGCAACTACCACAAAATTCAGAGGTTGCTCTCCTGGGCATCTATCTCAGTAATATGAAAATTTTTTGGACCAAAAAAACCTGTGCGCAAATGTTTACAGTAGCTTTATTTATAATAGCTCAAAAAACTGGGGGGCGGGGAAGATGTCTCTCAATGGGTGAGTGAATGGTTAAACAAACCATGGTACACTCTTACCATCCAATAAATAAACCTGCATGAATTTCCAAAGAATTATGGTCAGTGAGGGAAAAAAATCCAAAAGGTTACGTACGGGACAGTTTTATTTGTATATCATTCTTGGAATTACACAATTTATTGAAATGATAAACAGACACATGGTTTCCAGGAGGGATGGGAAGGGGTGCCAGGTGAAAGCAGGTGTGGTTTTATAGGGAAACCTGAAGGATTCTAGTGGTGAGTAAAGATTTGAAAAGGCATTTAACAAAACAGAAAATTTGATTAGTCTATAAACACATGTAAACGTGCACAACCTCATTTGTATTGGGTTGGCCAAAAAGTTCGGTTGGGTTTTTCCATCCGATGTTACAGAAAAATCCAAATGAACTTTTTGGCCAACCCAAATCATTAGGTATATGAAATGAGATCACAATTTTGATACCATTACACATCCACCAGATTGACAAAAATGAAGTCTGACAATATTATATTTTGGCAAGGATGTAGAGCAATTGGAACAATCATCCATCTCTGCTAGGAGTGTAAACTTTATGACCACTTTGGAGAACAACCTAGTATTATCTGAAAGACTTAAATGTAAGTATACCCTATAGCTTAGCAATTCTACTCCAAGATATATACACTAAAGAAAAGTTTGCCCTTGCATACCAGGAAATATATAGATACATCCAAGAACATTATTAGCAGCCTTATTTGTAATAACCCCAACTACAACTGCATGCAACAAAAACAGATGACCTCATAAACATAACCCAGTGAAAGAAGAGACCAGACACACAACAAAATATTCATGCTATATTACTCCATAAACAGCAAGTTCAAAAACTAAACTACAGTGTTTAGAGATGAGTGTGTGTGTGAGTGTGTGTGAAGTCGCTCAGCCATGTCCAACTCTTTGCGACCCCATGGACTGTAGCCTATCAGGCTTCTCCATCCATGGGATTCTCCAGGCAAGAATACTGGAGTGGGTTACCATTTCCTTCTCCAGGGGATCTTCCCAACCCAGGGATTGAACCCAGGTCTCCCGCATTGGAGGCAGACGTTTAACCTCTGAGCCACCAGAGTAACAAGCTGATTTAACTTCTATGCACAGCATATCATGAGAAACGCTGGGCTGGAAGAAACACAAGCTGGAATCAAGATTGCTGGGAGAAATATCAATAACCTCAGATATGCAGATGACACCACCCTTATGGCAGAAAGTGAAGAGGAACTAAAAAGCCTCTTGATGAAAGTAAAAGAGGAGAGTGAAAAAGTTGGCTTAAAGCTCAGCATTCAGAAAACGAAGATCATGGCATCGGTCCCATCACTTCATGGGAAATAGAGGGGGAAACAGTGGAAACAGTGTCAGACTTTATTTTGGGGGGCTCCAAAATCATTGCAGATGGTGATTGCAGCCATGAAATTAAAAGACGTTTACTCCTTGGAAGAAGAGTTATGAGCAACCTAGGTAGCGTATTCAAAAGCAGAGACATTATTTTGCTGACTAAGGTCTGTCTAGACAAGGCTATGGTTTTTCCAGTAGTCATGTATGGATGTGAGAGTTGGACTGTGAAGAAGGCTGAGCGCTGAAGAATTGATGCTTTTGAACTGTGGTGTTGGAGAAGACTCTTGAGAGACCCTTGGACTTCAAGGAGATCCAACCAGTCCATTCTGAAGATCAACCCTGGGATTTCTTTGGAGGGAATGATGCTAAAGCTGAAACTCCAGTACCTTGGCCACCTCATGCAAAGAGTTGACTCATTGGAAAAGACTTTGATGCTGGGAGGGATTGGGGGCAGGAGGAGAAGGGGACGACAGAGGATGAGATGGCTGGATGGCATCACTGACTCCATGGGCGTGAGTCTGAGTGAACTCTGGGAGTTGGTGATGGACAGCGAGGCCTGGCGTGCTGCGATTCACAGGGTCGCAAAGAGTCGGACACGACTGAGTGACTGAACTGAACTAAACTCAATTACCATGCAGTTAGGATAGTTGTTGCTTTGTTGCTTTAGGGGGAAGGACTTATGAAAAACAGTGGGATCTGAGTTGATGGCAATGTCCTGGTGGTTATTACAAGGTTTAGTGTATTTTTCTCTGTGCATAATTGTTTATGAGAAAATAACACATCCTTTCATATTTCACTGTCTTGACTTTGAGAAGAAATGAGGACGGAGGAATGTAAGTGTGAGGTTTGACTATGTGAGAAAAGGCAGCACAGGAGTCTGAGGTCAAAATTTAGAACCTGTGAAGAGGGGGGGAAATGGAGTGTTGAGGAAATGGCAAACCTGCTAGGATGATGAAGTGGGTAGATTGCCTAAGAATGTTTGTTTGTTTGTTTGTTTCCCCTCAATGCTTAGGAATAATAAACTCTTCTCTAAGTGCTAAATTTCTAACTCCCCTCTGAGCTGAGGGACTATAGTTTTTTCCAAGCTAATATTTGGTTCACCTTGGCTTTGAATCCACCAGACTATCCAGGGCAAGAAAGAGGAAAACATTTGATGTGGAGCAGAAAGGCTCCCTCCTTGAGCATGAAGCCTGGTGACCCCATCCCTCTCTCCTCCCCAGTCCTCAGTTTAAGCAAGACTGGGGAACAGGGTCAGGAGAAAGATAAACAGCCCAAATCAGGTAAAAGTTCCCCAAATTTGGAAGTCCTGGAAAGGGACACTTTCCTTCTGTCTCATTCTGTCAGGTTCTCCAGGCAGATCTCCTTAACTATTGGTGTCAGAATTCATTGTCTGGAAGTATAGCATAGAAGCAGCTTTAAAAGCTTTATGTGCTGTGTTGAGTCGCTCAGTCGTGTCCGACTCTATGCAACCCCAAGGACTGTAGCCTGCCAGGGGCCTCTGTCCATGGGGATTCTTCTGGCAAGAATAGTGGGGTGGATTGCCATGCCTTGGTCCAGGGAATCTTCCCAACCCAGGGATGGAACCCAGGTCTCTCGCATTGCAGGCGGATTCTTTACGGTTGGAGCCACCAGGGAAGCCTGTCATCTCAACTCTGAACCACCAGGGAAGCTCNCGAGGCCTGGCGTGCTGCGATTCACAGGGTCGCAAAGAGTCGGACACGACTGAGTGACTGAACTGAACTAAACTCAATTACCATGCAGTTAGGATAGTTGTTGCTTTGTTGCTTTAGGGGGAAGGACTTATGAAAAACAGTGGGATCTGAGTTGATGGCAATGTCCTGGTGGTTATTACAAGGTTTAGTGTATTTTTCTCTGTGCATAATTGTTTATGAGAAAATAACACATCCTTTCATATTTCACTGTCTTGACTTTGAGAAGAAATGAGGACGGAGGAATGTAAGTGTGAGGTTTGACTATGTGAGAAAAGGCAGCACAGGAGTCTGAGGTCAAAATTTAGAACCTGTGAAGAGGGGGGGAAATGGAGTGTTGAGGAAATGGCAAACCTGCTAGGATGATGAAGTGGGTAGATTGCCTAAGAATGTTTGTTTGTTTGTTTGTTTCCCCTCAATGCTTAGGAATAATAAACTCTTCTCTAAGTGCTAAATTTCTAACTCCCCTCTGAGCTGAGGGACTATAGTTTTTTCCAAGCTAATATTTGGTTCACCTTGGCTTTGAATCCACCAGACTATCCAGGGCAAGAAAGAGGAAAACATTTGATGTGGAGCAGAAAGGCTCCCTCCTTGAGCATGAAGCCTGGTGACCCCATCCCTCTCTCCTCCCCAGTCCTCAGTTTAAGCAAGACTGGGGAACAGGGTCAGGAGAAAGATAAACAGCCCAAATCAGGTAAAAGTTCCCCAAATTTGGAAGTCCTGGAAAGGGACACTTTCCTTCTGTCTCATTCTGTCAGGTTCTCCAGGCAGATCTCCTTAACTATTGGTGTCAGAATTCATTGTCTGGAAGTATAGCATAGAAGCAGCTTTAAAAGCTTTATGTGCTGTGTTGAGTCGCTCAGTCGTGTCCGACTCTATGCAACCCCAAGGACTGTAGCCTGCCAGGGGCCTCTGTCCATGGGGATTCTTCTGGCAAGAATAGTGGGGTGGATTGCCATGCCTTGGTCCAGGGAATCTTCCCAACCCAGGGATGGAACCCAGGTCTCTCGCATTGCAGGCGGATTCTTTACGGTTGGAGCCACCAGGGAAGCCTGTCATCTCAACTCTGAACCACCAGGGAAGCTCCTATAAAAACTTTCTAAGAGGATGATTTAACGCGAGTCTCGAGCACCCTTAACGTTTTCTCCTTGTGTTGTGGGAAAGAGCTCTATTTCTTCCCTGCCTTTTCCTGCCAAATCTTGCCAGCCCAACTCTGATCACACACTTGCCAGCCCCGAGGACCGGGTACCCCTCAACGGCGGGGACATCAGGTGTCACTTGGGCTTCAGGGACCAATGCGGGCCAGAATTAGGAAAACAACGAGCCTTTAGGCGGCTCTAGAGGCCAAGTCCAGTGGACAGCGACACACCCCAGTCCTTACGACTGTCATTCTCCCAGGGTTTTCCGCGCTGGACCCAATCTGTAGGTAGCATACCAAGTCCCCTGAGCCAGCCCTCTTAAGGCGCCCGACTCCGAGTTTCCTTTTTTTTTTTTTTTTTTTAGGTAAAAAGGCAGGGAAGCCTCTTTGGAAGGCAACCATCTGCGCTGTTCCATCTCTGCCCTTCGCCCTGGAGCAGGCAGCCTCTCTAGCAGGGGATTCTCCCAGGATGCGGGCCAGCGCCAATCAGGACGCTCGGCACCTGCCCCCAGTGCCCGCACCTGGAGGGGCAACGAGGTTCTCGGCTCCGGGCAGGGCCAGTCCGAGCGCCGGGGAAGGCAGAGGAGCCTCACGTGGGCCTCCCCAGCCCCGGGCACCCGGAAGGACGCGCACAGACCCCGTGGGAGCCCAACCCCGGAGCCGCCGCCGGAGCGGAGCCGCTCAGCAGAGGTAAAGAGTAAGGCGTTAATCCAAGCTGAGGTTCCCCGAAGGAGGCAGAAGGGAGGGCGCGCGGCGGGCGGAGGACCACGCGTGGCGCCCGGCTTTGCGCCGGGATGCGCCCGGCCAGCGCGTACTTTCGAGGGCGCCTCCGAAGCCGGGTGAGCGCGCCCCTGGATCGCCGCCCTCAGCCCATCTCTATCTTGGCTTTGGCCGTGGCCGTGCCCGGCTGGCTCTGGGCACCCGCTCGCCTCTCCCGCTCGGCGCCAGGGCAGCTCTCTCCGAAGAGGTGGGGGTGGGGGTGGGGGGAATGTCTCCGGCCTCGTGGCCAGGCCCCCGGGTACCAAGGTCCCCGCCCCGGGGCGGGCCTTGCCGGGTCCCTGACCGCGGCCGCACGTCCGCCGCCCGCCTCGGCTCGGCCTCGTCGACCTGCTCCGCGGCGCTTTCCGCCCGGCGGGACCCCCACACTGACGCGGCTGCTGCGCCTCGGCGCCCGCGAGCTCCCGGGGACCATGCGGCTGCCCCGGCCCGCGACACGGCTGGCCGCGAGGTCTGGCCCGGCGCGCGTGAGTGAGCGGGGCTCCGGGCGGGGACTGAGGACCACGGGTGGGTGGAAACGGTCCGTCCGCGCGGCCGGGTGGATCCCAGCGCGCGGGCGCCCCCGGGCCAGCCTTGCAATTCGGCCTCGAGGTGCTGATGGTTTTCCTGAAGTTTTTCAAAATAAGTCGGGCGGAGGTGCGTTCGCGAAGCCGGTTCGGCCTCGCCGGTCCAGGATCGCCGGGGGCTGACTGCCTGCCTCGGGGACAGAGAAATTGGACTGTCACCCAGGCCCTCTGTCCGCCTCGTCCTGGGCCCCAGGGCGGGCGTCCAGCCCCGCATCCCTCGGGCAGCGCCCGGGCAGGAGGGCGCAGCGGGTCTAACTGGAGGCGCTGGCCACATCGGAGCTCCGCTCAGCGGCCGGGAGGAAGGTTTGGCTCGGGTAGAGAGATCCAGAGGTGAGCGGAATGCAGTGTCGGGGTGATACCCCCCATTCTGCTCTTGCGCTCGGGTAACTCGGAAGTCCGGCTGGGATGGGCGAGTAGAGCGCCCAGCACGGCGCGTGGGAGACCCTCAGCATGGGGGTGGAGGGCTTCCTGGCTGCTCTGCACCTCCCAAGGCGGTGAAGGAGGGCAGGGGTGGAGAGTTGTCTTCTCTGTCGGTGTCTTTGGGCTATTTACACCATCCATGCTTTTCTGCCTCATTTGGGCATTGCTTTTCTCTGGGGCCCTGCAAGTTTGCTCCAACTACTTTAATGTGGCGGAGATGCGGATCGAGGGGCCGGTGTCCGGCGCGCAGGCTGGGGCCCCTCCCCGCAATCAGCTGAGGCACTTTCTGTCGTCCTTTCCAATCCGCCCAGCTGCGGACCGGGAGGACCTGGGTTGCGGGGAGGGTGGTTTCCACTAGCAGGACTCCGCTGCGATCCTAAGGAGGCTGCAGTGTAACTGACACGGGTCGCGGTCTACACAGTCTGATCTCTGTGCCCTGCCAGGTCTCCCCCACCACCACCACCTCCCGTGGGTCTGAGCGAGACCCACGTTTTATACCGTGTGAGAGATAAACGATGTTGGATTCCAGATCCAGCAAGTTCACTTTGCCTGCGATCCTCTGGGATCTGGAGTCTTGGGCGGGGATGGGGGGTGCGGAAGGCCGCTTTATTTCTGTGCTAATGAAATACTTGAAATCACATTTGAATCTAGCCCCTTTCCTTCAGACTGACAGAGGTGGACCTAGGGGGAGGAAAGAGCAAAGGAACATTCTCTGAAAGCAATTGTAATTTCTCAGACGTCTCCCAGGAGGGTCCAGCTCCCACGCAGGAGATCTAAGCCAACAGAATACAGACATGTCGGGTCAGGTCGGCACTCACGTGGTTTCCTGAGGTTCAGCCGGGGCCTTAGACATCAGCAGCATGGTCCTCCTCACAGCTCCCTCACTAACATAATTCCTGCCATCCTGGGGGTGGGGGCGGGGATAATGAAATGAGACAGGACCTTGTGTGAATGGGAAAAGTCTCAAGTTCTTTGGGAGGAAGAACTATCTATATGCATAGATAGAAGCCCAGCTGTGAACATCACTGAGATTCCTGCCAAAGCTAGAAATCTGCATGTAGCTGACCCCATCAAAAATAGTGCTTGGGGAAGCTAAGACGGGGCTGTGCTGCTGACGAGAGCAAGTCCTTTTTGTTTTGCTCAAGGATCTCTGTTTTGTCTCTGACTTGCCCATCTGTAATTGGAAATGAGCTCTGCCTAGACCAGAGAGCCCTCACCCTAAATACAAACATCATCTGGCAGCAGAGGAGCCTGGCACAGAAACAGCCCACCCCTCGCCCAGAGGCCCTGCAGGGGATTTTAGTGAGCTCTCCTGCTAACTTTGGAAGGAGCCTGGGGTGACTTACAGGAGGAGTTGGGAATCCTCTGGGTGGCCATTTAACAAAAGAGCCTTTTCCCTCAGCTGGACAGTTCAGGTCCTGTCAGTTGTGGAAAGTGCCCTGAGGTTAGAATCTGGCCTGATGGTTATTAACACTAATGAAAGCTGCTGCTGTTTGCTAACTACCTTCTGTGTACCAGAGATAAGGCTTTGCAAAAGATCGGTATTATGATCCCCATATTTCATGGAAATACGAAATTTCATATTTAGGAAAGGTTAAGCAATTTGCTAAGATCGTAAAGCTCGTCAGTGGCAAAGCTGTGCCTGGAACCCAGGTCTGTCTGATTCTGTCTCTGCTCCTTCCACAGGGCAACTCTCCTCCCCCAACAACAGACACACATGTGGGAGCTGAAAATACAGAACGTTGTGAATAAAGACTGTTATTTGTAGGTCTAAGGGATGTTTGTGACCCCATTAGACTTCAGAGGACATGCTGTCCTGGTAAAACTGGATGCTCTTTTCTCCCTCTAGGACTCAGGCATTTAACTCATACAAAACAGATTAATTTCTTCAGTATGTAAGGTGTAAACCGCAATGACATTTATTTACCGTTCAGTTAGCAAACATCAAAAAGATGGATAAACTGCTGATGAGGTTCTGAGAAAATAGGCAGTTTCATACATTGCTGGTCAAAGGGTAAACTGGTAGTACTCTTTTGGAGAACATTTTAGACGCATTTATCAATATTAGTAATGCCCATGCCATCTGACTCAGGGATTCCAATCTTAGGAATCTAATTTGCCCTTGTTTTTGCATGTGACCACATAGACATGTATCCATTACAGTATTGTTTGAACAATGAAAGAACAACCTACATGCTCATCAAAGGGGGACTTGTGGTACTTCCAGATAGTGGAATACTGTTCTGTTCATCCATTAAAAAAAAAAGATTTAGGAAGCTTACTATTAATATATAACTGATATAGGACAGTTTTCAAGATAGGGGCTAAGTGGAAAACATGCATAGGAGTGTATAATATGCTGTTGTTCACACTATAAAAGAGAAGAAGCAGTTCAAGATATTTGGTTGTATTTGCATAACCATATACACGAAAGCTAATAATATCTGTTGCCTCCAGGGAGAGTGGCCCTGTAAACTCTCTTATACATTTTTACTTTTGAATCATGCAAATGCATCAACTATTCTTAATAAAAACGTCTTTCCTTGCCCTGTGTCTGACATAGTCCCTCAAGCTCTTCTCCAGCTGAGCAGTGTGGGGCAATATTCCCTAGGGTTGCTTAGTTCTCTCTGGGATAAAAGCAAAAGTGCTGTGAGACCGCACAGGGCCCATAGGCTCTGGGCCATCTAAAATTCCTTTGACTTTAGGCAGGTTTTGCTTGGAAAGTTGGGATGAGAGGTGTTTTAGCCTCTCTGAACTGGGTAGGGGAGATAGGATATCTCCAGCCTTGAAAACAACACGAAGAAATACCAACTATCCTTTTTACTGCCATATTTGTTGTTGTTTAGTCGCTAAGTTGTGTCCAACTCTTTGGGACTCCATAGACTGTAGCCCACCAGCCTCCTCTGTCCATGGGATTTCCCAGGCAAAAATACTGGAGTGAGTTGCCATTTCCTCCTCTAGGGGATCTTCCTGATCCAGGGATCGAACTCACATCTCCCATTGGCAGGTGGATTATTTACCACTGAGCCACCTGGGAGAGCTCTCAGGATGGTACTACCCTATTGTTCCTCTATCAGGATGAAGTATCAGCACCTAGATAGCATTAAACAAGGGAGGGGAGGAACACTGTGGTTGGACTTCAAAAAGGGCAGAAGAGGTCTGTTTCTGGTATTGCATTTGGACCTCAGAAAGGAGAAGAAGGGATATACACTTGAAAGAAAAGTTTTGAAAATTGTTCTGGGACCTAGGAATGTATTATAGACCCAGAAGAGGAAGGAAAGATATTGATGCAGCTGTCCGTGCACCAATCAGTATGTCCCCAGAAGCCCTTTTGGGTGCTCCCCATCTGCACAGATGTGCAGTTCAGTTTTTCCCCCAGGCAGCCTGGAAGCCATTAGATGCACGAAGGTGGTTGGGGGCAGGTATTAGGCACTGATTTCCCTCCTTCAGGTAGGACAGGCTGTTGAAAAGCAGAAGCAGTGGAAGAAAGGCTTGCTTCTAATCACATGAGAAGAGGCCCTCCTGCACTGTTAGGTGGGAAGCTTTCATTGGGAGCTCTCTCTGTTCAGTTACTCTGCTGAGCGCTCTGCCTACATTATCTCATTTAACCTCTTGATCAGGTACACATGAAAACTCTTTGCCATCAAGCAACGACAACTTTGTGCTCTCCTTTCAGTGGCTTTTCCGATCTCTGCACGGGAACTTGCAACAAGGCATAGCGGCATCACAGAGGCGCTTGCAGACTCAGTGTGGGTTATAACAGCATGTGGCTGAGCATTCCACGCTTTGATGGATGAGCTGGAATCTGTGCAGGCTGGATAGGTTTGTATAAAGCAGGGTTCAGGGACAAAGCAGTCAGCGCTCTTGGTTTGGATTTTCATCTTTCTTGTTTCTGTCTCTGTGTGTGCATTAGGGCTGGGCTGAGTGGACTGTAAGTGCGATGTTCCCTGGGGATGGAGGGAGGAAGGGTTGTCTCTGCTTTAGTCCAGATACCAGTGGTGTGGAGGGCTGTGAGGATGTGCTTGGGAGGCCCAAGGTCTGCAGTCAAGGAGGGAGATGAGCAGAGTGGCCCCTGAGCCCTAGATCTGTGCTGGGAGTCTGTCTGCTGTTTGGAAAAAACAAACAGCCTGAGAGCTGAGAGCTTTGCTCACTGCAAACCTTTCTTCTCCCACGCAGCTCACTGGCTAGGGCTCACCTCTGACTCCCATTCCACTTCAAAAAGAAGCAGCTTGAATTTTTCTCCAAATAAATTTTGGAGCACACAGGCTCTTTCTCTATGCTGCGGTTGCCAGTAGGGGTGAGAGCAAGAAGCTGGATGGAAGGCTCAGCTAAGGCTGTCAGGACCCAGCCAGAAGGCGGGAAAGCCAGATACTCCCATCTATGGATATTTTCAAAAAGTCGCCTTATGACAAACACAAAGATGCTATTTACATATGTACTAGTAGTGGATGATCGGCCTAACACACTTCAATTCAGAAAATGCCTATTGCTTTCTGAGGAGACAGAAGGGTGAGCACAGCCTTGTCCCCAGATCTGAGTTGCCTGCAAGGCAATCTGGGAGAGAAACAATCATGTCAGCAGCAGGACTTTGCAGACCAAAGAAGTCAATGCCAAGCAGAGGAACAGGCGACATGCCGTCACATGCAGGGGCTAGGGGGAGTCAGGCTGCCATGGTAATTCTGATAGATTATGAAGGTCTTTTTGGAGGAGGTGAGTTTTGAACCGAGCCTTGAAGGTGAAGTATGATTTTGACAGATAAGCTCAGGAGAAAGGGCAGAAGTGGCTAAGAGAACAGCTTGGGCAAAGGCACAGGATTATGATAGAATGTGGACTGTTCAGAGATACACTCATATCAGAAAAACATCATGATTTACCCAGCTTCTGCCTCAGGCACATAGCATTTTCAGATACTTAGAGGATAATACTCTATATCCCCATTAAATAGGTGGCCACTATGATTTGTTGTTGTTCTTTTTTGGTGGTAAAATCAACGGGGCTCGATGATGGATTAGATATTAGAAGTGACGCCTACAAGGACAAGACTTGTAAAACTATAATAGGTTTGTATCAGATTCATTGTACTTTAAAGAAAATACAATGGCTGGTATTTTCCATATGTGAAATTTACATTTCTGTTGTATCATACCGCTGTGTCACTGAGTTGTTCAATTGGGAGGCAGTGGAGCTTAGAAGGAAGAGTACTAGGACCAAGGAGGTAGGTTCTGTCTCACTATTTTGTTTATTCATTTATTCAGTCACCCATTTATGCCTTCATTCAACAAACATGATCCATGGGCCTGGGCCACATGCTGGGATCACTGGGGAGGGGTAGGAATGGGGGAGAGAGAAAGAGAGAGAGAGGGAGGGGAAGGTAAGGAGGGAGCAAGAGAGAAAAAGAAAGGGGGAAAGAAAAGGAAAAGCCATGGTCCCTGTACCCTCCAGAAACTTGCAGTACATGGAGGAGATCATAGGAAGAGGTGATAAATATAAAAATAGGGACGAAGGGCAATGGGAGAGGCTAGTTGCTAAAATGAATAACCAACCTGATAAATTGCATGAGATACCTCCAAGAGAACAAATCAGAAAGCCAAAAACTTTCAGTGGGTCTCAAATGCTTGTTCATATAGTAACACCCATGGGAATCATGGTGCTCTTTAAAGAACCCCATGAAATATGTATATAGTAAAATGGCTGAATGTATAATTTTGAACTAAATTCGAGAGCATCCTATGCCAGACTCTATCACAGGCATAGACTTGTAGGTGTCACATTTTAAGAAAACTTTCTGAAACAAAAACTTTAAATTGAGAATATTCTGTCAGCTCATTTTTGCTCCCTGACAATTGAGGAATGACTGCCAGGTTTCTATTTTAGTGCAGGAAACCCTCAGTCCAGCTGGTAGAACATCAGGCCTCCACGGGAGCGTGGTTTTGGCAGTTCGAAGGTCGCGGATGACTTTAGCAAGGGCAATTTCAGAGGAATGACACAGCCAGAAGCTAGTTAGAGTTGAGTTGAAAAGTGAGGATCACATTTTCGAGATGTTAACAAGTATTTAGTGAGTGTCACAGGGGATACTATGTTCAGTTTAGTCGCTCAGTCGTGTCTGACTCTTTGCGAGCCCATGGACTGTAGCATAGCAGGCTTCCCTGTCCATCACCAACTCTCAGAGTTTGCTCAGACTCATGTCCATTGAGTTGGTGATGCCATCCAACCATCTTATCCTCTGTCGTCCCCGTCTCCTGCTGCCTTCAATCTTTCCCAGCATCAGGGTCTTTTCTAATGAGTCAGTTCTTCACATCATGTGGCCAAAATATTGGAGTTTCAGCTTCAACATCAGTCCTTCCAGTGAATATTCAGGACTGATTTCCTTAGGATTGACTGGTTGGATTTCCTTGCAGTCGAAGGGACTCTCAAGAATCTTCTCCAACACCACAGTTCAAAAGCATCAATTCTTAAGTGCTCAGCTTCCTTTAGAGTCCAACTCTCACATCCATACATGACTACTGGAAAAACTGTAGCTTTGACTAGATGGACCTTTGTTGGCAAAGTAATGTCTCTGCTTTTTAATATGCTATCTAGGTTGGTCATAACTTTTCTTCCAAGGAGCAAGTGTCTTTTAATTTCATGGCTGCAGTCACCATCTGCAGATTTTGGAGGCCCCCCCCTTCCCAAAAAGGTCTGTCACTGTTTCCCCATCTATTTGCCATGAAGTGATGGGACCAGATGCCATGTTGAGCGGGGACAAAAACCAAAACAGTCAAAGCCCCAGCCCCCATGGAGCTTGAAGTCATTGGGAGGAAACAGATTTGTCACAAGGGCAATATAAAGTGACACGGTGATAAAAGTTATAAAGTAGAGGCACATGGTGAGCTCCCTGGTGGCTCAGTCAGTAAAGAATCCACCTGCAATGCAAGAGACCTGAGTTCAATCCCTGGTTCGGAAAGATCCCTGGAGGAGGAAATAGCAACTCACTCCAGTATTCTTGCCTGGGAAATCCCATTGGCAGAGGAGCTTGACAGGCTATTGTCCATGGCTTGCAAGAGTCAGACACAACTTAGCAACTAAACCACCATCACTAGAGGCACATGGTACATTATAAGAGGGTTTTATGGATGGTCTGAGGCCACTCAAGGAGGACCTGGGAAGTCATCCTGAGGGAATGCTGGTTGAGCTGAAACCTGAAGAGTGAGCAGGAGTTAAGGATGTGAGGGGACTTTGGGAACTGGGAGAGAGTACTCTAGAAAGGGAGAAAGGCTGTGGCTACAGGGAACATGGTAGTTAAGATGCCAAAGGCCAGTGGGTTGGGGTGCAGGGAGAGAGAGAGGGACAAGCACTTGAGATGATCAGGAGAGGCAGAAAGGGGTTTGAACATGCAGAGTCTGATTGGCCACAGGTAAGGATTTGATGTTCTTTCTAAAGAAGTGGGTAGTCACTGAAGCAGGAGGGCGACATAGTCGGATTTTCCATTTCAAAGAGATCTCACTGGTTGCATAATGTGGATTGTCTTTTTGAAGTGGTCAAGAGTATATCCAGTGAGATCAATCACGAGACTCGTGAAGTTATCCAGGTGAAAGATGACAGTTGTTTAGACTGGGATGTATGTAGTAGACATGGAAAGAAGTAGGCAGATTTGAGAGGTCTGGAGAGTAAAAGGAATGGGAAGTGGTGGTTTGGATGTGAGCGTTGAGAGGAAAGTATTGTGGATAAGTCCTAGGCTCCCAGTTTTGTGTGGTGGATGGTGGTACCATTCCCTGAGACAGGATGTAGAGGACAAGACTTCAGGGCAAACATCATGAGTTCAACCTCAACCATGCTGTACTTGAGAAGCCTTTGAATCATCTCAAGCAGNTCCAGGTGAAAGATGACAGTTGTTTAGACTGGGATGTATGTAGTAGACATGGAAAGAAGTAGGCAGATTTGAGAGGTCTGGAGAGTAAAAGGAATGGGAAGTGGTGGTTTGGATGTGAGCGTTGAGAGGAAAGTATTGTGGATAAGTCCTAGGCTCCCAGTTTTGTGTGGTGGATGGTGGTACCATTCCCTGAGACAGGATGTAGAGGACAAGACTTCAGGGCAAACATCATGAGTTCAACCTCAACCATGCTGTACTTGAGAAGCCTTTGAATCATCTCAAGCAGGAGGTTTGAGAAGTCCTGGCAGAAAATATGCCTCTTGTAAGTCATCAACATCTGGGGGTCATAGAAACCATGGCATGGATGAGGCTGCCTAGGGACTGAAGATGGGCTCAGAAGAGAGGGCCTGGGACTAACTTCGAGTAGAGTAGGATGATTCTGAAAAGTAAACAGAGAAGGATGATCCAGAGACACAGGATAAAAACCAGGAGGTGAAAACTTCACGAAAGCCCAAAGCAGAGTGTTTCCTGAAGAAAAGAGAAAGCAGAGGTGCTGCTGGGAAGTGAGTTAACATGAGCACCAATAAAGGCCCATTGGCTTTAGAAACATGGAGATCGTAAGTGATTTTAAGCAAGAACTTCAGTGATGTGATAAGCAAAAGTCAGATTGTAGCTGATGGAGGAAAAAGTGGAAAGTGAGGAAATGGACACAGCTTATATAAATGTCTTTCCAGATGTTTGTCTGTGATGGAGAGAAAGGGTAGTTTCATTGTTTTAGGAGGAGGCAGTTGAGCACATTTAAATGGCAATGGAAAGGGTTCAGTTGAATGAAGTTAGACGTTACAGGAAGGATAATTCATAATGTGAGGTTCCTAGGAAGATGAGAGGACAGCGCTGAATGTGCAGAGGGAAGGACTGGCCTTAGGATGGAGAGGGACCGCTCTTGGAGGTAACTGGAGAGGGGGAGGGTAGGATAAGAGTGGGTGTTAGAATGCTTAAGTGCTGGTGGCAAGATGAGGATGTTGCCATTGATAATGAGAAGAAAGAGTGGATAGAGGGGAGACGGGAGAAGGGCATTCTTTTAGAATGGGCGTGATGAGGACAGTGAAGAGACAAGGGTGATGACAGTAGACAAAGAGGATTGCATCGAAGCACTTATTAGCTGTGTAACTTTGAGCCTGTTCTCTCACCTGTAAGATGAGGATAATAACCATGATGCCTCCTCCATAGAGTTGTGCCTGGCACATAGAAAGTGATCAGTAAATGCACTTTTAACTGCATCTTTTAACTTTTATCCTAATTGTCAGTGGCTAGCACAGTGCTGAACCGTGGCTAGCATGGTAATTGGTTTAGTATGAAATAGTCATCAATTGGCGGAGAAGGCAATGGCAACCCACTCCAGTGTTCTTGCCTGGAGAATCCCAGGGATGAGGGAGCCTGGTGGGCTGCCATCTATGGGGTCACACAGAGTCAGACACGACTGAAGCGACTTAGCAGCAGCAGCAGTCATCAATTGGAGAAGGCACATAGCTGTGCCCAGACAAGGCAGAGAAGCCTTTCCAGAACAGTTAGTGTTTGAGCTGGAATGTGAAGATGAAAGTCTTTGCAGACAAGAAGGGAACATCTTTGCAGACAAGGAAGGAGGCCTTGCAGGCAGAGGGAGGCCCAGGAGTCTCAAGAGATGGCAGGAGGAACTGGAAACCGCATATAATCCAGTAATGTCAGAAAAGGAAATGTTAGGTTATGAAGATGAGTTGAGCGACTGGATGGAGCCTGGCATGCTGCCTCCTGGGCTAAGGACCTTGACTTGCCCCAGTAGGAGATGTGCAGCCACTGTTGATTTTTGATAGAGGCAGAGTGATTGCTCAGGAGACAGTAGTGGTAGTCTAGGTGAGGGCTGACCAGAGAATGAGTTTCAGTGACACAGGTCTGAGGTACGGTCACCTTAGTGGATGAGTAAAAAGAAATTAAAAGTCATTGGCATTAAGGAAGTCATGGAAATTTGAGGCTAGGCTGTTAGAGAGGTCATCTTCATATGTGTTGAAACTTTCTGGGATGATGGCAGAAGCTTAGATGATGAGGAGACAATTGCTAAAGTCCTCAGCGAGTGAGGGAGCATCAGTGGCGAGGCAAGGAACAGAGTGAAGAGTAATCAAACAGCATGGAGATCTCAAAGGAATAAGGATTTTTTGCAAGATAATGGAAATCAAACACTCTAGACTCTACTTCTGGAGAGCAGAATAGACTCATGGAAGATTTTAACTGTTGCTTGTGTTCAAGATGAGGCAGCCATCATAAAACAGGACATATTTCCAAGGTGCCAGGCCACTGCTGGGGGATACCATGCAACACTACAGATGGGCACCCACAGATTCAAGATCTCAGAAATCAGCTGAGTGGCCATGATGACTCCACAAGCCAAGATATTGTCCTTGGTGGAATCCCTTACCCAGCCCCTCAAAGAACATTTCCAGTCTCTTTGCTGAGGTCTTGTCCTCCCGCTGGGGCAAAGGAGTTGGGCAAACTGCCTCCCTCATTTCCAGGTGCTGACTGTTCAACATCTGTCTTCTCTTGGCAGATGGGTTTCATTGCCAACTTACTTCTTTGTTGGGCATCCACTCTGTACCTAGGCTGTGCTGGGCATATTGGAGGATTTGGAAAACTACCAGACATAGTCCATGCCCTCAAGAATCACTCTAATTAGAAAAGCCAGACTGGTACACCCGGAGTAGTAAGAGCAATAGTAAGAGGCTGTGTCCAGACAGTCAGGAAAGGAGGTACGGGCATTGAGCTATCTAGCCAAGAGCTGGTGGCTCAGATGGTAAAGCATCTGCCTGCAATGCCAGAGACCTGGGTTCAGTCCCTGGGTCGGGAAGATTTCAGCATTCTTGCCTGGGAAATCCCAAGCACAGAGGAGCCTGGCGGGCTACATTCCATGGGGAAGCAAAGAGTTGGACATGACTGAACAACTTCGCTTCAAACAAAAACAAGGAATCTGGAAAAAATCTTCCAATTTTTGGATGAGGGAGGAGGCTTGAGAAGTGGTGGTGCCATTCACAAAGATAGGAAATTCAATAGAGGAAGTCTTTGGAGGGGAGGTGAAGACCTCTGATTTGGAAGTGGAGAGTTTGTAGGCTTATTTAGGTGGAGACAGATGTGGGTCTCATTTGTCTATGTTGATGAAATGGCAAGTTCTGAGCGGGCATCAAGAACAGATGTTTTGTGAGTTCCCTGGTAGCCTCGTGGTTCGGATTCCATGCTTTCACTACTGTGGCCCAGATTCAATCCTTGTTTAGGGAACTGAAATTCCGCAAGCCACCCAAGACAGCCTAAAAACACGAAGAGCCAAAAAGGGAAAAGGGATAGAGGTTCAAAAGGGAGGGGGAGATATGTCACCTATGGCTAACTCATGTTGGGGTTTGACGGAAAACAACAAAATTCTGTAAAGCAATTATCCTTCAATAAAAAAAAAAACAAACAGGAGGAGCCTAATGAAGACAATGGTAATAGAAAGATGAAGAAGGCACATACTTTAGAAACAGTTAAGGCAAAAATGGATAAGATTTGGTGATTGATCAGATGTGAGGGAGAAATTGGGATGACTTACAAGTTATTGGGCATGGGGGCTGGGTAGATGGTCCATATGTGCTTAATTGCTCAGCTGCGTCCCCTTAGTCATAGCCCACCAGGCTCCTCTGTCCATGGGGCTCTCCAGGCAAGAAGACTGGAGTGGGTTGCCTTGCCCTCCTCCAGGGGATCTTCCCAACCCAGGGGTTGAACCCAGGTCTCCTGCATTGCAGGCAGATTCTTTACTGTCTGAGCCACCAAGGAGGTCCAGTTAGATGGTGGTACTAGACTGCAAGGAGATCCAACCAGTCCATTCTGAAGGAGATTAGCCCTGGGATTTCTTTGGAAGGAATGATGCTAAAGCTGAAACTCCAGTACTTTGGCCACCTCATGCGAAGAGTTGACTCATTGGAAAAGACTCTGATGCTGGGAGGGATTGGGGGCAGGAGGAGAAGGGGCCGACAGAGGATGAGATGGCTGGATGGCATCACGGACTTGATGGACATGAGTCTGAGTGAACTCTGGGAGTTGGTGATGGACAGGGAGGCCTGGCGTGCTGCGATTCATGGGGTCGCAGAGTCGTACATGACTGAGCGAATGAACTGAACTGAGCTGAACCATTAGTTAGGAGAAGAAATGGAAGAGGAAAACACTTTGCAGAGAAGAGCAGGTAAAACCTTAAGGCCTGTTTTGGAACATTCAAATCAGAGATTCCTGTGGAACAGCTAAGCATACAGAGTCTAGGAGCCAGCTGGCGGTGTGAGTCTGAAACTCAAGGAGCATTCAGCCCGGGTATATAGCTTTAAGGTCACACTGTCATGCTGCAGGAGAGTCTCTGAGCACCAAGTGATATGGGTCCCCAGATGCTGGTATTGTTATTGGACTCTTGATGCCTTGTTAATTGAAAGGTCATGTGGGAAAAGGTAGGTTGGTTGAGAATGCTTCTTGTAGTATTTTCTTTCTTTCTGTCTCTATTAACAAAGCCTGGATCAGAGCACATGCTGCTTCGCCTTGAGAAAGAACGCTTATCTGGATGTCAGAGCTTTTCTTAATCCAGGTCATCTTCCCAAATATTTCCCTCCTGACAGACAAATAGTAACTGTATCTTCTGGATCTTTTTGAGTCTAAAAGAAGATATTTTATAGACTTGCCTGGTGGTCCAGTGGTTAAAAATCCACCGGCCAGTGCAGGGGACATGGACTTGATCCCTGGTCTGGGAAGGTCCCACATGCCACAGAGTACCTAAGCCCCGGAGCCACAACTACTAAAGCCTGCACTCTAGAGCCCAGGCTCAGCAACAAGAAAGGCCTCTGCAATGAGAATCCCCCATTTGCTGCAACTAGAGCAAGCTCACATGCAGCAACAAACACCCATTGCAGCCAAAATAAATATATAAAGGTATTTTACTAAAAGTGCTTCCCAGGTGGCACCAGTGGTAAAGAACCCACCTGCCAATGCAGGAGGCCTAAGAGACACGGGTTTGATCCCTGGGTCAGGAAAATTCCCTGGAGGAGGGCATGGCAACCCACTCCAGTTTCTTGCCTGGAGAATTCCATGGACAGAGGAGCCTAATGGGCTATGGTCCCTGCATTCACAAAGAGTCAGATACAGCTGAGCAACTGAACACACACAGCACATTTTACTAAACTATTTGAGGACAAAAGGTTGCAGTTTCTCTGAAACAGATATAACTCTTTTAATGGTTTAAGAGAAAAACAACAGAAAAAAAAAAAAAAGGCTAATACTCTCCTCAACCCCATCTTCATGTCTGCTCATGGTTTAGCCGTTCCCCATGCCTCCTCTCACTAGGTGAGTATGAGGCTACAAGACTGTATGACTATGCAGACGCTGTAAATAGTTCTTCTAGTCTCTTTCCTTTCTTCAGCTCACTAACTTCACTGGTGTTCCTGGCCTTTTGTCCCCCCATCACCCTGACTTTTAGCAGGCATTTATTGATAGAGCCATGCAGGTCATTATAGTTTTTATATACTTTTATTTTATATACTTTCCTTTTTATATACTTTTCCTATTCCTTTCTGGAATTCCTTGAGTCCCCCACTTCTGGGTCTGCTCTAGCCCCTCTCTTAAGACTCCCAGATTTCCCCACAGTCCAGCAACCAAAGGGATAATGTTGACATAGCAGCGACTCCTCTTCTAGCCTAGGGCTGCTCTGGACACCAGTACTGATTGGTCATCATGGGTCCTACCCGTTGTTTTTCCAGATTGAGGCTTACTGTATATTAGGCACTGGGCCAGGTGCTGAGATACAGTGGTGAACAAGCCAGGCAAGGTCCTTTGTCTATAGTCTTGTCTATACCAAGTGAGAAACACTTGGTCAATAGTCTAGACCAGTGTTCCTCAGTCTCATCACAGTTGATGTGGGCCTGATAACTCTTTATTGTGGGCAGCTTTCCTGTGCACTGTTACGTTTAGCAGCATCCATTAGATGCTTATAGCAATCTCTCCCCTAATTTGACAACCAAAAATATGAAGAGACGTTGCCAAATATCCCCTTGAGGCCAAAACATCACTCCTTCCCCACTGAAAGGATAAAAGGATAAAATTATTATCAAATAATTGATCACAAAAAGAAAAATACAAAGTACAAAGATGCTCTGAAAAAAATATATATTAGCAGATACCATGATAGAGAATGAAAGGAGACTTTAGGTTTGATTATATGAATCAAGGCCTCATTAATGAAGTATTGCTTAAGCAGAAGTTAAGTAACGCTTAAGGGGGATGAGAAACTAAAGAGCCTGTTGATGAAAGTGAAAGAGGAGAGTAAAAAATTTGGCTTAAAACTCAACATTCAGAAAACTAAGATCATGGCATCTGGTCCCATCACTTCATGGCAAATAGATGGGGAAACAGTGGAAACNCACCCTTATGGCAGAAAGTGAAGAGGAACTAAAGAGCCTCTTGATGAAAGTGAAAGAGGAGAGTAAAAAATTTGGCTTAAAACTCAACATTCAGAAAACTAAGATCATGGCATCTGGTCCCATCACTTCATGGCAAATAGATGGGGAAACAGTGGAAACAGTGACAGACTTTTTGCGAGAGTGGGGAAGCTCCCAAATCACTGCAGATGGTGACTGCAGCCATGAAATTAAAAGATGGTTGCTCCTTGGAAGAAAAGTTGTGACCAGCATATTAAAAAGCAGAGACATTACTTTGCCAACAAAAGTCTGTCTAGTCAAAGCTATGGTTTTTCCAGTAGTCATGCATGGATGTGAGAGTTGGATCACAAAGAAAGATGAGCATCAAAGGATTGATTCTTTTGAACTGTGGTGTTGGAGAAGACTCTTGAGAGTGCCTTGGACAGCAAGGAAATCCAACCAGTCCATCCTAAAGGAGATCAGTCCTGGGTGTTCATTGGAAGGACTGATGTTGAAGCTGAAACTCCAATACTCTGGCCACCTGATGCGAAGAACTGACTCATTTGAAAAAACCCTGATGCCAGGAAAGATTGAAAGCAGGAGGAAAAGGGGACAACAGAGGATGAGATGGTTGGATGGCATCACTGACTCAATGGACATGAGTTTGAGTGAACTCCAGGAGTTGGTGATGGACAGGGAGACCTGGTGTGCTGCAGTCCATGGGGTCACAAAGAGTTGGACACAACTGAGCTACTGAACTGAAGGGGGATGAGAAGGAGTGAGTCACATGAGGAATAAGGGTCTGAACAAAAGGCTTTTGCTGTTTGAAGAACAGAAGAAAAAAAGAAAAAGACTTGTTGACTGGGACCTAGGGACCAAAGGGAAAAGTGATGCAAGATGAGAGAGGAGGGGCAGGCAGAAGCTAGATTATGAGAGCCTTATAAACCGTGGTGTTCTAAGAGTACCCCCAAATATTTGTGCAGTGTTTTAAGTAGGCAAGAGATATGCACAGATTAATGTCTGAAGATTATCTGTCCGCTGAGTGGCAGCCGGTTGGGAAATGATGCCAGTGGTCCCAGGCAAGAAATTGGGGGTGGCCTGGATCAGGGCTGTGGAGATGGAGAGGTGTGGATGGATTTGGGATCTGCCTTGCTTGTTCCTGGTGCCTCACATATTCTGGTCATATCCAAGGGTTGGCGGTACTGGTGCAGAGACCACCTTGCCTTTATTCAGTAGCATTTGTTGAGTACCCGCTGCACACCCAGTGAGTAAGACACTCATCCAGGCAGCCCAAAGTCTAGTAGGGAAAGAGACACACAACACGATTCCAGAGTGTGGAGGCACCATGACTCTAGAAGCATGGAAGTTTGTGGAGCGGGAGGTAACCCAGTCCAGGGGGAGGGGAAGAGTCAGGGGAGGACTGGAGGAAGGGACAACTAAATTGATTCACAAAAATATAAGTTAACCAAGTGAAGTGGTGGGGTGGGGAACAGGCATGCCAGGCCTAGCACGACCCAGCGGAAGCCCAGAGGATGCAAAATATGCCTGTAAGGGCAGAAGCATAACAACTAGGGCAGGGGCGGGAGAGAGAGGAGGCTGCACGGGTCGGCAAGAGCCTGACCATGAATTAACCTTTGGGTCTGGAGGTGAGATCAGGAGCAGATGGGAGGCGTGCGCTCTCCAGCTTCCGATCTAGTCTCCTCCAATGCGTCCCCCGCTTGCTACCAGAGCACTCTCTCTAAAGTCTAGATCTGCTTAAGACCTCTCAAAGTTCCTCTCATATTCTGTGTCCCACAGAGTTCCCCACAGTGGCTCCCAGGTGCCCTCACCCTACTCAGCCTCTGCCACACCAAGTGACTTTTACCAAACCCAGTCTCTCCCACAAACCATGTGCCCTCATTCACAACAAAAAGAATCCTAAAAAGAGAGTACAAGATTATCATCACAGGTAAAATAACTAATATGACAGAAATGTTTGCTAATCAGAAATATCCTCGGTAAGCTAGCAGCCACTTAAAATGACGTAGGGACTTCCCTTGTCGTCCAGTGGTTAAGACTCCACCTTCCAACGCAAGGGCTGCTGGCTCAATACCTGGTCGGAGAACTAAGGTCCCACATGCCTCGGGGTATGGCAAAATTTTTTTAAAAAATGATGTAGAAACATATTTGACGTGAAAAAATACATATGATCTGTAGCTAAATTATCAAGTGGCCTTTACACAGTATAATTCTAGTAAGCACGTGGGTATATGTCAGTATGAGAGTACAGGAAAAAGTCAACAGGTCTCTCCAAGCGAACAGAGTTACAGGAGATTTTAACTTTTGTCTTTTGACTTATGTATTATATTCAAAATTTCTAATACACAGTTATTACTTTTACGATAAGAAACAAACAACAAACAAAGCTGCTCTAGGGACGTGGCTGGCAACGTTCCCAAGGGTGACTGGCCTCTGGCTGGTCACCCTGACTGCTCCTTGTAGACACAGCAGTATTTTTCTCCAGGAGGACTGCAAGCGAGACTAATTCATTAAGTGCTTTCAGTCCTGAAGATGACAGAAACCAGGAAAGCATAAAGTCTCGTTACTACGACAGCCAGTAGCCTTGATGTCTGTGTGTTTATTTATTAACAGGACTTTATGTATCCATCCTCCCACCAGTTCCAGGAGCCTCACAGCTGACTTTGATACAGATCACATTTTCAAAATGGTACAGCCCATCCATCAGAAGAAAGACAAGGCTGTCTCACCTGAGGATTAAAACTACAAGAACACGGTCCTTGGAAGCAAAATGAGCTTGAAACATACTGACAAGGGCTGGTGAGGGGTTAGGAGAATAGTGTGCCGAGGAGCAAACTGGATCCGTGGGTCGCTTTCTTTAAGTTAACAATAATCGTGTAATCACTTTACTCTGCAGGCATTGAGTGTGCTTTGTCACCTTTCCAGCAGTTTTATAAGGAATTATTCCCATTTTAGAGCTGCTGAAACTGAGACTCGGAGAGGATGAAGAACTGGTTAATGAGAGCTTAATTTTTAACACAGCTGTTTCTTCAATGAAACACCCACTCCCCCGCAACGCCACTCTACTTAATGGATGTGGCTTAAAGGCAGGGGATTTTAAAGCTTGGGAAATTATCTATTGATTTCGGCTTAGAAGTTACCCAGCATCAAGTAGATGCCAAATGCCCTTGTTGAATGGATGGATGAAGGTGTGGGTGGATGGATGGATGGACAAAGAAAGAATGGTTTTTAACAATCATACAAAGGCAGAAATGATCACATTAGAAACCTATCTCACAGTTTCTACAAATGGACGTGACCAGGATACCATAGGTCTGTCTGTTCTCTACCAGGGACTCACAAGTCTGCCTGCAATGGGAGTAAACATCAGGAGAGACATTTTTGGAATGCTGGAGAGAAATGGGACCCTGCTGGGTATGTGGGTCAGTCAGTCCTGTCACAGCTTGGGAGGAGAGGTGCTGGCTTGGCCGAGTTTGTGAGCAAAGCTTAGATGTCTGCTGTTCTCCTTTGCAGACTGGTTACCGTGGTCCTACTGTGTTCTAGCAGTTTGCCTGCCTTACTCTATTCTTGTGGTCTCGGGACACAGGGTAGTAAGGAGACCCAAACAGCACTGCTTCATAGGAAGCAGAGCTTTATTTTATTTTGTCAAGTTGGTACCAAACTGGCAGCTTTCTCCTGGCTCAAGTGAAGAGCTGTTTTTCTCCATGTGTGTGCTGTCAGCTTTAGGAACGCTCGACATCAGTTATCGGGTCAGCAAGTAGAAAATGAAGGAAGTGTTAGTTCACGTGTCTTATCTCCTGAGTCATCTTCCTTGCTCTGGAATAGGCTCACACCTTCCTTTTTCCAGCTCTGCCTTAGTCAGCCAGCAGCAGGAACAAAGGCCCTTGTATCCAGACCACTGTGGAAGCCTAGAAGAGAAATACTTTGGGCAACATGAAAGTCTTTGTCTTCTAAGGAGTTCATAGCTTCCTTGGAAAGAGAGTGTCCACCAACTTTAGATTACAGAGCAATGAGACTGGAGTAATGGTGAAAAGCCTGTGAGTGAAGGGGCTGCAGAACCCTGGACTGGCTAGTCTCCTCCTGTGAAAAAATGAAGGCAGTTGGAATGGACTCTGCTTTTTCCTATTCTTTTTTTGGCTCTAAGAATGTGAACTTCTTTAATCACACACCTAATGAGATTAATCTGGGAAGACCTGAAGGCGCTGACTTCTGAAAAAGGGCACTGTCTCATAGGACACTTAGAGAACTGTATCTGAGCCTGAGAGGACATGCATGATCTCTGGTGGTAGGCTGTGGCAAGTACCACTTTACAGATGTGGAAACAGAAGGCCAGACTTCCCCGCGTCCCGCAAGAATGGCAGGGAAATCCTAATGCTTGGACCTGCGCAGTGGCTGCAGGACAGGTGCCTTCCCTTTTGGATAAGAGGCACTTTCCCAGAGGCCTACCCCAGGTGTATGGGAGAATCCGAATTCCTCCCCTTGATCTTCCCTGGTGCTTCCTTACTAGCCCCATCCAGCCCCAATTTGGACTGGGGAACAGCTTTTAAAAATTATCTCTAAAAGATCACATACCTACACATACTTACCAAGTGAGTATTTCATTCGGGAAATCATAAATTACTCTCGGACTGAATAGAAACCTGAACCAATCAAATAAGTTCCCCAGGGGCTCCAAAGAAACAAGATTCACAGAATTGGTTGGCAGCACTGCAGAAAATAGAGCTGATGGAGACCCCCACATGGGTGTGGGGTGACCTTGACAAGGCAAATACTAGCTGGTATTTTGATCAGCCTTCTTTCTCTCAGGACACTGATGCTGTTGGATACCCCAGCAATAGGCTCCTGCTTATTCTCATAACACCTGGGCAGATGAGATGGGGAAGACAGCAAGGCAGGTGAGAAGGTACCCATGTGAGCCATAGATGGAGAACGAGCCCTGCTGAAATTCCTACAAACAGGGATTTCCCTGGTGGTCCAGTGGCTAAGACTCCAAGCTCCCAAAGCAGGGGATCTGGGTTTGATCCCTGATCGGGGAATTAGATCCCACATGCCACAAATAAGAGTTTGCAAGCCACACTAACAGTCTGCATTCCACAACTAAAGCTCCCACATGCTGCAACGAAGATCAAAGATCCCAGATGCCGAGCTAAGACTCTGTGCAGCCAGATAAATAAATAAAAATAAATATTAAAAAATTTCCTATGGACAGGATTTGGGGTTCCTAAACTAGAAACAGGCTACCCACACTCTGATTGTATTCCAACAGCTCAAATTCTATAATCTCAAATTTTTACTATTACATTTAATTGTCTTCCATTCTGTTTCTCTTCTTTTACTCTTCTGTGGGTGGTGAGGTTATCAGGCATCAGTAGGGCAACCAACTTGCCCAGGCCTTCCAGTTGTAACACCGAAAGTCTCACCTCCAAGGAACTCTTTCAGTCCCAGGGAAACCCAGATGGTTGGTCACCCTAAAGGTATGTCACTGCTTTAAGAGAAACTCCTGTGGAGGAAGAGTGTGTCTCCAGGTTCCTTCTGGAGGCTGTCTCTTATGGTAGTTAAAGTGTGGGCTGTGGGCACATGGCCAGGGTGCACATCCTGGCTCTGACTAGCATCCATGCCAGACCTGGGGCAAGTCACTGGACCTCTCTGTGCCTTGGTTGCCTCATCTGATAAATGGGTATAATGGTAATCCATACCTTCAAGCACTGCTATGTGAAATTATATAAAGCAACACACGTAAAGCATTTTTATTTAAAACAGTGCCTGTTGGTTGCAGTTATTTTGTTAATGAACGTCAAAGATCACAGGAATTCAGAATCGATGGGAAGCCCTCTTAGATTTCATCTCGTGCGTGCCTGCTGTCGCTTCAGTCTCATCAAACTCTGCGAACCTAGAGACCATAGCTTGCCAGGCTCCTCTGCCCATGGGACTCTCCAGGCAAGAGTACTAGAGTGGCTTGCCATGCCCTCCTCCAGGAGACCTTCCTGACTCAGGGATCGAATCTGCATCTCGTATGTCTCCTGCATTGGTAGGCAGGTTCTCTACCACTAGCGCTACCTGGGAAGCCCAAGATTTCGTCTCAGTGACCCCCAAATTTCAATGTGATTCACACATTGTAGCTGCCCCCGTGCCCCTTTTCTGTGTCTCCCCACAGTGGTGACAGCTGCTGCTGGTGGAGGTTAGTTTGCTCAGCCTCTGAGTGGACGCCACTCTGCTTTACCTGGTGGCAGGGGTGTGGGGTGTGATGGCTAAGTCTGGTCACTCTCGGTTGTGGATGTGCACACAAAATACCTAGGGATCTTGTTAAACTTTGTTGGACGTGGATTCTGAGTCAGCCGGTCCAGGTGAGGCCCAAGATTTTGTATTTCTAACAAGCTCCCGGGTGATGCTGCCGATCCAAGGTCCACACTGTGAGAGCAGGCCACATGCATGTCAGCCTGCATGAGTCTGAGCAAAAGCCGATGAATACAGTTCCCTGTGCTATACAGCAGGACCTGTTTGTCCATCCTGTATACTGACATGATGGTTTACATCTGCTAACCCCATACTCCCAGTCCTTCCCTCCCCTACTTTCCTCCCTTTTGGTAGCTACAAGTCTGTTCTCCATGTCTGTTATGTTCTGTAGATAGGTTCATTTGTGCCATATTTTAGATTTCTTAAATATATATATAAGAATGTCCATGTGTATATAACTGAGTCACTTTGCTGTACAACAGACAGAGATCGACACAACATTGTAAATCAATTATGTTTCAATTAACCAAGCCTATGAAATTCATGCCCAACAAATTCCTGAGATTAGAGAGTTAGTCTTGTGGTCGGGAAGATCCCTTGGAAAAGGAAGTGGCAACCCACTCCAGTATTCTTGCCTAAGAAATCCCATGACAGAGGAGCCTGGCAGGGCTACAGTCCATGGGGTCACAAAGAATCAGACAAAACTTAGCAACTAAGCACGCAGGCCTGAGGGCTGGGATGGGAATTTTTTGCTTATTTTCAGCATCGGCGCTGGTTCAAGACTATTGCTTTAATCTGACCTCCTCACTCACTTGTGTCCGTGGCTTTCCTCTCTTAAATGGAGGAGTGCCCCACCACTGCCCAGGTATCACACATGGGGCTGTAGAAAGGTTCAGAACTACTGGCCTAAAGAGACAGGAGCCCCTACACCTGGGACTTTGGTGTCCCACCCAGTACCCCCCTCAGTCACCTTGTCTGGGAGCCGTCTAAAACTTCCTCAGCCACCTCAGAACATGAGTCCAGATCTTCCACCTCCACTTTGGACAGAGATCCAGATAGATGGATCTGAGTACCAAAATAAGCATAAACAGCCAACCCCTCACATTTGAGGACCCTTTATTCCTTCTCCAAAGCCTTGAGCAGGAGTCCCCTTGCCCTCCGTCTTCCCTCTGAGACTGTATCAGGCACCAAGACAGGATCACCGTCTAGTGTAGTGAATCCGTTCTTTGCTCCCCGCCTCTACAGATGCGGGAGGAACCTTTCCTGGAGAGGTCAGAGAAAAGGCGCCGGAATACCAAATCTGCCGGCTGCTGCCTGGCTTCCCCGAGGCCAGACTTGTGCTAACCTGAAAAATGGCCTTATGATAATGAGCCTTAAAAGCACTCCCCAGCCCCCGGTGCCCTGGGAAGAGACTGGGGGATTCAGTCTTCTCAGCGCCTTCCCCTCCACCGCCACTCTCAGCACCCCGCGCTTTTAATGTCCCACACGTCTGCCGAGAGTGTACTACACATTTGTATCTGTCACTTCAGATCCCCCCCGCATGGCTGCTCCCAGCCAGCGGGGCTTTCTCCTTCCTTCCCAGAATGTCCCCCGAGGACAGCCGGGCCGGTGATAACGGCTTCCAGTTTCTTTTGTTTCTCTTTGGTGAATCCCAGCCCCCACCTGCAACCTTACAGGACCCAGCCCCCTGGCGCCCCCTACCTTCAGCCTGGTGGGATGCAGCCACATGCCTTCTGCGGGATCCCACAGAAGTTCTTAAGTTTTCCAAGTTTCCGAGAGCTCCCCTGTCACCCCATTTCCCTGCGCGGCTTCCTGAAAGAGAGCAATGGTGTTCTGAGGCATCTCCCAACACAGATCAAAGTAACAGCAATTGTAGTATGTGCCTCCATTTCCTGCAACCGGAACGGACCCCCAGAAGTTGTTTTTAATCGTGGTGAAAAACATAACAAAGTTTAAGGTCTTAGCCAGTAAAGTAATTTTTTTCTTGGCCCCATGACATTTGAGATCTTAGTTCCCTGACCAAGGATCGAACCCCGCACCCTTGCACTGGAAGCACAGAATCTTAATCACTGGACTCCCAGGGAAGTCCCTGTCTTAAGCCATTTTTAAGTGTACAGTTCAGCAGCGTTGAGTACATTCACACTGTAGTGGAATAGATCTCTATAGAACTTCTTCATCTTGCAAGACTCAAATTCTATACCCACTAAACACTAATTCCCCTTCTTCCTACCCCCAGTCCGTGGCAACCACCTTTCTACTTTCTGTTTCTATGATTTTGACGACTTTGGATGCTTCAAAAGAGTGAGATCACGTATTATTTTCACTTTTGAGACTGGCTTATTTCTCTCAGCATAATGTCCTTGAGATTCATTGTGACCTGTGAGTGACTTCCCTTTTAAAGGCTGAGTGGTATCCCATTGGGTGTATCTACCACTTTTTTTTTTTTTAATCTTTTCATCTGCTGATAGACAATTGGGTTTCTTTCTCGGGTTTTCAACTCTTTATTTTGCAACCGGTCAC
This sequence comes from Neotragus moschatus, assembly GCA_006410615.1. Taxonomy (NCBI): domain Eukaryota; kingdom Metazoa; phylum Chordata; class Mammalia; order Artiodactyla; family Bovidae; genus Neotragus; species Neotragus moschatus. Next base: position 1,104,461 of record SJYA01002524.1, read on the forward strand.
CTACATAAACTAAATGACTTGCCCACGACCACACAGCCAATCAGATGTCTGTTTGGTTAGGATTTTATTGTTGTCTTCTGGATTTTGGAATCTGCATTTGGGGAGATCTGGTCCAACCTGGCACTACTGGGATAGACCTTCTAGGATTTTTACAGACTGCCCAGGCAGGTAATGGCATCCAGGCAAGTTCCAGTGACTGTGAACCTATGAAAATGTTTGGCTTTGAGTTTGGTGTGGTCAAATGCCCTATGTATATGGACTCTGGATTTTTATGATATTAGGCAATTATTGTTCATTTGTTTTGGAGTGCTAATGTTATTGTTGATATGTTTTAACAAGAACCGCTTTTAGAAATGCATACCTAAAATATTTATAAATTAAATGCATGGTGATTTAGGGTGTGCTACAAAATAATTAGGAGAAGGTATGGATGGAACAGGCTGAGGGCTCATTATACCATTCTCTCTACTTTTGCTTTCTGTATAACCATGCAGAAACTATGTATAACCATAGTTTATATATATATAAACTAAATGTTTAAAATTTTATTCTTTAAAAAACATTTTTTTTGCTCCTTACATTTATGCCCACTTTCCTGGAACTTAGATTCTTACTGAAATAGCACTTTTGACTATTTTCAATGGTATATTGCAGAGAATAAAATACTGCTACCATTGGGCAAATAATGTAGAAATGAACATCCAAGCCCTGCAGGATTTGGAAGTGACACCAGAAATAGCCGTGTGGCTGAGGGTCAGTGGCATGAGGGGCTCAGATTTCACCACCAGAGCATCACAGGCTCTAGGCTTTGCTCTTTCATCCTGGACCCAAGGAGCTTCCCCACCAGACCATTCTGTCAGCAGTCCCCAGCTTCCCAACTTTTGAATATTTGGCCATGGTACGAAGCAGATATGCTAGTCTGTTGTTCAGTTGTTTACACATTCATTCATCTGCCCATCTCCCATTCATCCCCTTTTCTAACCACCCACGTCCAAGCAACACTATCTGTGTTTGAGTTTGCTTTCTAAGTATCTTCTATGTGCTCACTTTTACCCATGGCCATGGCCACGCCCCCATCCACCCCACTGTCATCCTCAGCTAGGTTATTCTGCTGCTGCTAGGTCACTTCAGTCGAGTCCGACTATTGCGACCCCATAGACGGCAGCCCACCAGACTCCCCCGTCCCTGGGATTCTCCAGGCAAGAACACTGGAGGGGGTTGCCATCTCCTTCTCCAATGCATGAAAGTGAAAAGTGAAAGTGAAGTCGCGCAGTCGTGTTCAACTCTTTGCGACCCTATGGACTGCAGCCCACCAGGCTCCTCCGTCCATGGGATTCTCCAGGCAAGAGCACTGGAGTAGGGTGTCATTGCCTCTAACACCTCTTAATTGCTTTCCTTATCACCACTCTTACTCTGTTCTTTCCCTTTCCATATGTTCTTCAGATTTTTTCATTCATCCTTCTTAATTAAAACCCAGAAAGTCCTCCCAGTGCCCCTGCAATGAAGTCCAAACCCCAGTGATGCCTTACAGAGACCTTGGGACCTGAGTCTTTTTGCCTCTCCAGTCTCATTTTTCATCCCCACCCTCTCTTTCCCAGTGCCCCAGCCCCCCTGAAATCCTTTCAGTTCCTCAAAACAGCAGGCACGACCTCATTTCCAGGCCCTTGCACATGTTGGCCTTTCTTCCTGGGATACTCTCCCTGCCCCCGCCTCCTCTGGGTAACTGCCCCTCATCCCTCAGGTGTCATCTGATCCTCACTGCCTCCTAGAGGTGTTCCTTGCCCCGGTCAGTTGGTAGTCCTGCTCCGAGCTCATCCCCTAGTTCTCTCATCATAGCACTTAGCTCCACTTGGAGGTGTTCTATAAATATTTTTTGAACTGACAGAACAAATTTGATTTGAAAGAAACGGAAAATATAAAACTATATATTACAACCATGTTGATGTTGGATAGCATCACTGACTCAATGGATATGAGTGTGAGCAAACTCCAGGAGATAGTGAAGGACAGGGAAGTCTGAAGTGCTGCAGTCCTTGAGGTCGCAGAGAGTCAGATACAACTTAATGACTGAACGACAACCACAACAGTATATTACAACTAGCAGGTTATAGTACCCCCAGATACTCTGTGATTGCTCAATCAACCCACAAATACTCATTGATCTGATATTCCCACAAATAGCCCCTGGTCACTGAAAGGTTTCCAGCTGCCTCAGTCCGTTGTGCTGCCCTGTGCTTTCGGGACCTGCTTGTTGTGTGACCTTACCCTCTTCAGATATCCATTCCACAGAGCCTGTCACCCTCCTCAGTTCTAGGCCACTACCACACAAGACCAGCCACCCCACCTTTCACCAGGGGAGCTGGACGTTCCCTGCTGGTCTGCCCAGTGGCCCCAGAGCCTCAGCCCTAATGGAGATTCCTGCCTGGACACATGTCCTGTGCTTGAGGCCCCGCCCTGTGGCCACGGAGCCTCACCCAACAGCGGGGTCCTTTCCTGCCCCTGAGATGCTCAGATTCCATCAGCCTTCACTCTCTGACCTCTGGGCCTCGTTGCGCTGTTTCTGCAAGACCTGCTATCACTGTTCTCCTCTCTTCTCTCTGAAGCATCCCTCTGACCTGTGCTCCCAAGCCCATCCTCTGCTTCCTCCTTCAGGACCTTAGGCTGTCATTGCCCTCCGTTTCCCAGTGTCTTTGGTCCGTTGCCCTCTCCCCTGTGTTCTTTCCTTCTGTCTACTCCTGTGCTTGGGCTTCCATCTCATATAAAATGCCCCCACCCTCTGACCCCATAAGTTAACATCCTGGCTCTCCGCTCCCTCTCCTCACTGGTGCCTTCTCACCACTTCTGTCATCACAGGCCTCCACTCACTCCTCACCCACTCCGGTCCCGCCACTGTCACCAAAGCCAGTCCTGTGCCCATCTAGCCACAAGTCCTAGGTGGTCACCTTGACCTCGCGGCTGCCTTGGGTGTCAATGACAGCCTCTTCTCTAGGGCACCGTCTTCCGGCTGCCTGGCATGGTCTTGGCCTGCCGTGGCTTCTGTCCTTGGTCACACTTTCTGACTCATCTGCTGGCATGCTCCCATCTTCCCAGCCTCTGAATGTAAGTTTTGTTGAGATTCTGTCCTCTGCCTACACCAGCTACCCAGCTGCTCCAAAAGACCCCTCGAAGTGGTCTCCAGACCAAACATCTCTCCTGCTCTTGGTTTGCATTTCAACGTTGCTGAACAAGGCAAAATTCAAACTGCTCTCCTCCAAATGGGCAACGCTTCTGGATCTTCTCTGTCAGCAGGACTGTTATTCTGTGGTCCCCCAGACTCAGAACCCACAGCCACCTTTGGTACACCCAGTCACCCTCTAGCTCTGTCATTCATTCTGTGCCCAGGGTTCCCACATCCACCTCCCTTGAGTTTTTCCTACCTCACCTTAGTTTAGGTCTCTCTGCCACTGGCAGAAACTGTCGCCCTTCCTACTCCCTGAGATCCTTTTATTCCAGTCTTTATGCCTCCAGTCCAATGTATACTCTGCTGCCAAGTCCATGCATTTGAAGAAGTTGTTCTCAAGGTGCCATCCCTGGAACAGCAGTTTCCGCATCACATATCCTCAGGCTCTGATCCAGCTTCTCTTGGCTCAGAAATGATCTGGATGGGGCCCAGCAACGCTGTGGGGGCAATTCTGATATACCTGAAAGGTATATGTGGAAGAACCACTGACCAAAACACAGCACTAAGCAAGTTTCTCCTCTGTTGAAAAACCTAAGCATTTTGTTTAGTTAGCATTCAGCCAGATATTACTTTAAAAAGTGCCTTAAACAAGATAGAAATTTATATCTCTCTCACTTAAAAGAAGTCTGGCCATGGATCGTTGTTGCTGTTTAGTCCCAAAGTTGTGTGTGACTCTTTTGTGACCCCATGGGCTGTAGCCTGCCAACCTGCTCTGTCCATGAAATTTCCCAGACAAGAATACTGGGGTGGGTTGCCATTTCCCCCTCCAGGGGATCTTCTCGACCCAGGGATCAAACCCACATTTCCTGCATTGGCAGGTGGATTCTTGACCACTGAGCCACCTGGGAAGCCCCTGGCCATGGATGGTGCAGGGATATAGCAGCTCCATGGTATCATCTGGAACCCAAGGTCCCAGCTTTCTGTTTCAACTCCTGGAACATGGCTTTGTGGTCCAGGGTGGCTGCTAGAGCTCTAGCTGTCGCATCTGTTGCTTTTGCTCCAATTTCAAAGTGTCAGGTATTTGTTTTTCCACGTCAAGCAATTCTCAGACACCAGTCGAGTGTCCTGCAATTCAACCCAATTCGGACACTATCTATCCAGAGACTGCCGTTATTCAGTGGTTAAGTCATGTCCGACTCTGTGCAACCCCATGGACTGCAGCACACCTGGCTTCCCTGTCCTTCACTATCTCCTGGAGTTTGTGCAAACTCATGTCCATGGAGTCGGTGATGCTATATAACCATTTCATCCTGTGCTCCCTTCTCCTTTTGCCTTTGATCTTTCCCAGCATCAGTCTTTTCTAGTGAGTTGTCTCTTTGTGTCAGGTGGCCAAAGTATCAGAGCTTCAGCATTGAATACTGAATATTCCATTGAATATTCAGGACTGATTTCCTTTTGGATTAACTGGTATGATCTCCTTGTAGTCCAAGGGACTCTCCAGCACCATAATTCAAAACGATCAATTCTTTGGCACTCAGCATTCTTTATGGTCCAAGTCTCACATCCGTGCATGACTACTGGAAAAACTATAGCTTTGACTAGATGGACCTTTGTCAGCAAAGTGATGTCTCTGCTTTTTAATATACTGTCTAGATTTGTCATAGCTTTCCTTCCAGGGAGCAAACATCTTTCAATTTTCATAGCCGCATGATTTTGGAGCCTAAGAAAATAAAACCTTTCACTGTTTCCCCTTTTTCGTCTTCTATTTGACATGAAGTGAGAGGACCTGATGTCATGACCTTAGTTTTTTGAATGTTGAGTTTTAAGTCAACTTTTTCACTCTTCTCTTTCACCTTCATCAAGAGGCTCTTCAGGAATCTTTGCTTTCTGTCATTAGGGTGGTATCATCTGCATATCTGAGGTTATTGATGTTTCTCTCAGCGATCATGATTCCAGCTGTGATTCATCCACCGTGGCATTTCTCATAATGTACTCTGCTGCTGCTGCTGCTGCTGCTAAGTCACTTCAGTCATGTCCGACTCTGTGCGACCCCATAGATAGCAGCCCACCAGGCTCCCCCATTCCTGGGATTTTCCAGGCAAGAACACTGGAGTGGGTTGCCATTTCCTTCTCCAATGCATGAAAGTGAAAAGTGAAAGTGAAAAGTAAAAGTGAAGTCGCTCAGTCATGTCTGACTCTTAGCGACCCCATGGACTGCAGCCCACCAGGCTCCCCCATCCCTGGGATTTTCCAGGCAAGAGTACTGGAGTGGGGTGCCATTGCCTTCTCCGATGTACTCTGCAAAGAAGTTAAATAAGCAGGGTGACAATATACAGCCTTGACGTACTCCTTTCCCAATTTTGAAACAGCCCATTGTTCCATGTCTGGTTCTAACTGTTGCTTCTCGTCCTGAATACAGGTTTCTTGGGAGGCAGGTGAGGTAGTCTGATATTCCCATCTCTTTAAGAATTCCCCACAGTTTGTTTTCCACATATCAGATACAAAGGAAACTGGGAAATACAGTTTTTGTTCTGGTTGGTAAAATGCCCAGCTAAAAATTGAGGTTGTTTCAAAAAGTCACGTACTGTATGATTCAATTTATATAATATTCTCAAAATGTCAGAAGTATAGAAATGGAAAACAGAGAATGGCTTCCCAGGTGGCTCCGTGGGAATCTGCCTGCCAATGCAGGAGACCTAAGTGAGAACTTACAGTATTTGTCTTTCTCTGTCTTATTTCAGTAAAAATAATACCCTCTAGATCCATCCATATTGATGCAAATTTTCATTCTTTTAAATAGCTGAGTAATATTCCATTGTGTGTGTGTGTGTGTGAATACCACATCTCTATTGATTTATCTGTTGATGGATACTTAGATTACTTCCATATCTTAGCTATTGTTAATAGCGCTGCTGTGAACATTAGGGTACATGTATCATTTTCAAATTAGTGTTTTAGTTTTCTTCAGATATATGCCCAGGAGTAGAATTGCTGGATCATATGGTAACTCTATTTTTAATTTATTGAGGAACTTTCTTAATGTTTTCCATAGTGGCTGTACCAGTTTATAGTCCCACCAACAGTGTACCAGGGATCCATTTTCTCCACATCCTTGCCAAAATGTGTCCTTTGTGGTCTTTTTAATTTTAGCCGTTCTGACAGGACAGATGCAAGGTGATATCTCACTGTGGTTTTGATTTTCATTCCCTCATGATTAGTGATGTTGAGCATCTTTTCATGTGTCTATTGGCCATCTATATGGCTTCTTTGGAAAACTGTCTATTCAGGTCCTCTACCCATAATATAGCCAGGTTGTTTGGCTTTAAAAAAAAATATTGAATTGTCTTAGCTGTTTATATATTTTGGATATTAAAGCTTCACTGGACATACCATTTGCAAACATCTTCTCCTATTCAGTAGGCTGTCTTCTCATTTTGTTGATAGTTTCTTTGGTTGTGCAAAAACTTTTAAGTTTAATTAAGTCCCATTTGTTCATTTTTGCTTTTGTTTCCTTTGCCTGGGGAGACTGAGTCAAAACAACATTGCTACAATTCATGACAAAGAGTGTTCTGCAGATTTTTTTTTTTTAGGAGTTTTATGGTTTCTGATCTTGCGTTTAGGTCTTTAATCCACTTTAAGTTTAATTTTGTATATGGTGGGAGGGAATGTTCTAATTTCATTCTTTTTCAGGTAGCTGTTGTTTTCCTGGAACACCTGTTGAAGAGACTGTCTTTTCTCCCTTGTATAGTCTGGCCTCCTTTGTCATAGATTAATTGACCATAAGTATGGAGGTTTATTTCTAGGCTCTCTATTCTGTCCGTTGATTTATGAGTCTGCTTTTGTGTCTGTACCATACTGTTTTGATGACTGTAGCTTTGCAGCGTGACATATTTTAGACTGGCATGTCATGAACTCCTTCCCTAGGTTTATGTTGTTTGTGTTAAAACATAGAAAGCAGACCCCAAGGGTATTTATGAAGCATTTATCTCTTCACTTACATGATCCTGATTAGAGCCAATGAAGCAGGTAATTTTCTCCCCTTCGGGAGCCTCCATTCTGAGACAGCACCAGAATTCTTAGGTGTGTTGCCAACCTGACAGAATGAATATGGCTGTTGTCCAATCTAAAGGGGCAGTGAGCAGCAAATAAGGGCTTTTTTTAGATCCATATGTTGCTGTAGTGACTACAGTGAGAGCAGGAAGTACTGAAGCATATTTTAAAACGACTTCTAAGGAATTCCACCCTGTCATCTTCCTCCATGTTCTGGTGCTCTTTCCTGAAGGCATTACCCAGCACCAGCTGCTTTCCTACCCATGGGCAACTTTGCTGAACTTGACTGTGGCCCCATGGGAAAGAATTAAGCTGCTCATCAGGAGCTTCTGCTCAACCAGAATCCTGCCCAGAGGCTTTTCCCAACAGCTTTCTGTGCTGCCCCGAAAGGGGCAAAGGAAGGTGCTGAGGAGGGAGTGAAGGTGAGGGTACAGGGCTTGGAGAGGGTCCACTCCGTGGGAAAGGAGTGCCTCAGTGACAGAAAGATGCCTCAAGGAAGAATAAAGGGGAGTAGGCACAGGCCTGTGGAGGGAGGAGGAGGAGGAGGGGGAGGAGGTGGACTCAGGCAGAGGGACCATTAGGGGCCTGTAAAGAGAGCCTGGAGGCCTACCTAGCAGAGCCGTCCTCAGCCCTGAGGGACAAGCAAGGCACAAGGCAGAGACCGCCTGCTATGGAGAAACCTCCTGGGCTACAGGCCAGGGCATCCTGACCCTGAGCCACAGACTCTCAGGAGGGTTCAGGGATGGGCTTTGGGTGTCCCATGAATTCCCTGAACTGGTAGGCACGATTCTGTGTGAGTATATGCTTTTTTTTTTTTTTCTTTAGAAAGAGTGTCCATGGCTTACATCAGGCTCTCAGAAAGGGCCATGTGCTCCTCGGAGCCGAGAATGTGACCAGAGATGTGAAGAAAGGGAGCTTTGGAGGGAGGAGTTGTAAGGAAGTTGTGAATAATGGCCAGGTGGAACAGGGAAGGAGTCAGAGCAGAAAAGCCTCTGAGAAAGCACCAATTGGTAGGAGGGGTCTTGGGGGAGAATGAATATATGTGTATGTATGGCTGAGTCCCTTCACTGTCCACCTGAAGCTATCACAACACTGTTAATCGGCTATACCTTGACACAAAATAGAAAGTTTAAAAAAAGAAGTACTAAGCTGTGGCTTGTAGGCAGTCAGTACAGGCAACACTCATCCTCCCAGTTCCCTGTGGGGATACACGTCCTGACCTGCTCTCAGTCCAGGCAGAAATCACAGCCAGGACACAGGACAGCCTGCTTCCACCTGCAGGCCCTGGGGCAGCCCCTCTCTAGGCTTTCTCTTCCTGATCAAATCATTTATCTCAGCAGAGTGAAACCCTCAAGCTCAGGGAGACCTTCCCTGAGAGCCCAGACCTGTCCGTTCCACTGAAAGACATTTCCTAACCCACCTGTACCTGCCTGTCAAAGACCCAGCACTGGTCACTGTGCCTGGTGTCTGTCATTCCCTCTTCAGGGAGCCCTCCTCTTATCCACAGTTGTAGCCCCAGCAGTAGCCTGGCCCAGCATCTGGCATATGATAGACACTCAATATTCAATAAATATTAATTGGATGGATGGATAAAAATGTAAGAGTATGTTGCCTTCCAGGTGAGGGTATGACACCCTGGGAATAGTTTGAGGCCCCGAGCTCAGAAAAACAGCAGAGGCTGACCTTTAACCCAACAGGAAAGAATAGGAGAAAGATGAGTCTGACTTTTCAAAGGAACTCCATGGAGGTGAGGCCTAATTCCACCTACAAGATATATCCTGTGGGGTCCTTGGCAGGAAGATTTCTTCTCATTAATTCTTTGCATGTTATACATTCAAAAGCAGAAGAGGCTGAATAAATTGATGGGGTGGGGAAACATTAGGGAAATAGTTACATCTGAGGGTGAGTGAAATAGCTGAGTCATGGATTCGAAACAGAAACCTACTTATTTGTGGTCTAGTTAAGCAGACCATATTTAGGATTACTCATTGTGGGTGGGCTGCTGAAGAGATACAAGCAGTATAAACCCAAGGCAGGAGCTCCTGGAAGGGCAAGAATCTCCAGCTTCACCACCCTCACATTCGCTGCCTCTCAGCTCTGCCCTACAGAGGGTAGTGAATCTTGGCCCTGGTGAAGCCCTCTCATTTGCTTGAAGCTATCAGCCCTGCCTTCTGCTCAGTCAGTTGTCAAGTTGTGAAATGGCCTTTAACTAGGAATGCTGGTGCTCTACTCTTCAAGTTTTTCAATTTAATTTAGTGAAGTGAAATTCACAGAACCATTTTAAAATGTAAACTTCAGTGGCACTTAGTACACTCACAGTATTGGGTAATCACTGCTTCTATCTAATTCCACATTTCCATCAATCCCAAAGAAAACCCAGTACCCATTAAGCAATTTCTCCCCAATCTGCATCTATGGGTTTGCCTGTTCTGAAATTTCATATAAATGGAATCATGCAAGACATAAACTTCTGCGTCTGGCTTCATTCATTCACTTGACAGTGTTTTTGAGGCATGTGTCAGCATGTCTACTTTTTATGGCGGAATAATATTTCATATTCTGTATATAGAACAATTTTTATCCATTCCTCACTTGATGAATGTTTGGACTGTTTGCACTTTTTGGCTGTTATGAATAGTCCTGCTGTGGACACAAGTGCCGTTGTATCTGAGTACCTGTTTTCATTTCTTCTGGGTATATACCTAGTAGTGGAAGCCCTCTAAGTCAGCAGTCCCCAACCTTCTTGGCACCAGGGATGGATTTTGTGGAAGACAGTTTTTCCATGGACCCAGGGTAGGGGGCTGTGGTTTCAGGATAACTCAAAGGCATCACATTTATTGTACACTTTTTTCTGATTTTATGATGCCACTGACCTGATAGAAGGTATCCGTCTGCGACCCAGAGGTTGGGGACTCCTGTTCTAAGTTTTTGCTCCCAGAGTTAAACATGAATTTAAAATCTGCTGGCAAATGCTTATCAAAAGCTCAGTGAAGAGAACTATCATTCGTGACAGGTTTTTAAGCTTCAGTTTTTGATGGGAAATCCTTTTGTCAAACAGCTGACCCCGAACACTAATAAAACAGAAAAACAGAGATGTTCTGTGTGAGCCAGGTGAGACCAGAGGCTCTGTGAGATCAGCCTTCTTGCAATACAGCGCCTCACCCACCACCTGAGACCTAAGGAGGCTCCCCGAACCTCCTAGGCTCTGGACAGCGGCTGTCAGTACTGTGGCTCCGGAGGCGCTAGACTCCAGATCAAGCTCCCCTTGAGAGAGCTGCAGATTTAAACACTGCCACCTGTAGGCTTCCCTGATGACTCAGATGGCAGAGTCTGCCATGTAGGAGACCTGGACTTGATCCCTGGGGCAAGAAGATCCCCTAGAGGAGGGAATGGCAACCCACTCCAGTATTCTTGCCTGGAGAATTCCATGGAGAGAGGAGCCTAGAGGCCTATAGTCTGTAGAGTCACAAAAAGTCGGACACAAATGAGTGACTAACACCTTCAGGTACATTCTCTTTCAGAGAGTTGTCTCTGGGTCTTAGGAGCTATGGTAAGAAGCTGCTTTAAAAAAAAGTTTTTTTTAATTTTATTTGGCTGAGCCAGGTCTTCCTTGCAGCACACAAGATTTTTAGTTGTGGCATGTGGGATCTAATTCCCTGATCAGGAATCAAACCTGGGCCCTCTGCACTGGGATCACTGAGTCTTAACCACAGGACCACCAGGGAAGTCCCAAGAAGCTGCTTTTTAACACATAAAATGAGGTAATAACAGCCTTCCCCTCTAGATCTCAGCCTCCCCTTTAAGAGGGTCCTTGGAAGAAACTCCTCTCAAGGCTTAGTGGAAACACAAGCTGAGATTTGTTTTAACTCTCTCGTTTCCCTTTTTGCTTTGGTTGCTAAGAAGCTCAGAGGTAAATTTGCAGTCCACATCCAACAATTCCGTGTATCAACTTTATGATTGGTCACGCATTGTTATGCTAACCCTTCTTGCTGTCTTTACTTAGTATGTATTCAACTGGATGGTATGCATTTCTGAAGCACTTAAAATCATTTGGGGGTTGAGGTTAAGACGTAGTCATTTTTTCATCTTGGTAGTCAGGAGTATACATGTCCTCCTGTTATTAGAATCTCAATTAGATCACGAGGTTAGATCACGAGGAGGCCACAACAGCTCCTCTGCACCCCACTGGCCCTGACTCCAAGAAGGAGAAGCCTCCCACCCAGGACAGATCAGGCAAAGGTGGGTGAGCCCAAGGCCTTATACATCATCAGTTTCTATTCAGCCACCCCTGTGCAGCTACTTGTGAGCAGCACTTTATGGAATAAAAGACAACATAAGGATGATCTCAGGCCACTAGGAATTCGAGGGCAAGACAGAGTGGGCATTAATGACTGTGGTTAGTAGTTAGAAGTGGAGCGGAGTTTTATATGCCCCCAGGAGCAAGGGGAGGAAGAGAGTTTTCTGACCATGGGATCTGAAAGAATAATTGGTTCTGGGTTTACTGACAAGTCGTGGTTGGAAGGATAGTAGCATTCTAGGCAACGGGAATACTTGAGCAAAGGCTTATAGGCAGATGTGGGAGAAGCTACGTAGATCAATGTAACTAGACGCACAGACTATAAACTCAAAGGCTTGCAGGGATGTACAGTTAACATGAGTGTATAAGGTGTGTGTGTGTGTGCATGTGTGTACATGGTAGGAAGTGCAGAGGGGCTTGTAGTGGAGCCAGGTACCACCCCCTCCACCTAGTAACACTGTCCTTTCAAACACTGGGGCATAATAACCAGCAAGACACACGTCTGCTGGCTGTGTGATTCAGGCTCCAGGCTAGGGTCACAGGGCTTAGGGAGGAGGTTCATAAGGAGAGATAAGATGGACTCAGGAAGGCAGGGAATGTTTAGGTTTGATCTTAGAAGCAGGAGGGCAATATAGTTGTATTTTAGAAAGTAACAAAACAATGCTCTTAATATACACTCATATGTTGAAAATGATAGAAAAATATTAACAGCAATTATTATCCCAGATATTGAGAATCTGGGTGGTTTTTATTTTCCTTATACTTTTTTATCTTGTGTTTATATTATTAGAAAAGGAGTAAGTAAAAGTTACAGCAAAATCAAGCACTTAAACTATTTTAAAAGCTTTTTTTAAGAGAAATTTTATTTTTAAGATTTTTTTTTAATGTGGATCATTTAAATTTAAAGTCTTTATCATATTTGTTACAATATTGTTTCTGCTTTATGGTTTTGGTTTTTTGGGTTTTCTTTTCGGCTACAAGGCATGTTGGATCTTAGCTCTACAGCCAGGAACGGAACCCACACCCCTACACTGGAAGGTGAAGTCGTAACCACTGGGTCATCAGGGAAGTCCCTAAAATATTTTTATGGATGATAATTTGTGAGGGGTCACAAGGTTCTGAACACCAGGACGTTGGTAGCAGAAGTAGAAAACAGTAGGTGGATGTGAGCGTTTTTTGAAGTGGAAGTTAGCCTAGCTGAGAGAAAGAAAGAATATGAGTGGACAGGGGCTGGAGCAGGCAGGATGAGCCTTTCCTTTGTGGAAAAACAGAGCCTGGAGAGCCCAGGTTCCCCCCCAGCCCTCCGGTGTCCCTGCTTACCCAGGACTTTAATGAGAATTACTGGGGTTGGGGATTGTTGTGCCTCTTAGCTGGCATAGAGAGCTGCTTCCTCCCAAAGGCCTTAAAAGCCCCAGTGGGACTTGGTTACTGGGTCTTAGAGAAGAAGCCTGGGCAGTGACAAGATGATGTCTCAGCTAAATGAATAGACTGATATGTTCCAGGGAACGTACTCATGCATTCCGGGCATCTGAGGCTAAAAATTATGTACTAATATGCGTTCACATTTCCTGCTTCTCTGCCTCCGTTGGGTTTTGCTCTCCTCCTGTAGATAAACAGATTTTGTTGTTTTCAAGTGGAGATCCCAAGGCCTTCTTAAGGACAGGTAGAGTTTTAACTCTAGGAGTCCACATGAATAATAAAGCAATGATATGTGGTCATGACCTGTGTAGAGGCCTGGCTTCACCACTGGCTGGGCATCTTGGGAAAATCATCTCAGGAAATGGAGTTTCAGTTTATTTTTGTGTTAAATAGAATAATAATGTCATTCCTTATGTTGTAAGGTTCCTTGAGCTTTACTCTGTGTGTGTGTGTGTGCACATTCAGTTGCTTCAGTCATGTCTGACTCTTTGTTGTTACCCCATGGACTGTAGCCTGCCAGGCTCCTCTGTCCATGGGATTTTTTGGGCAAGAATACTGGAGTGGGTTACCATTTCCTACTCCATGAGATCTTCCTGACCCAGGGATTGAACCCAGGTCTCCTGCATTGCAGGCAGATTCTTTACTGCTGAGCCACCAGGGAAGCCCTTGAGCTTTACAGTAGATGATGTGAAAATACTGCATAAAATATAAAGAGCCACATATAAGCATATGTTCTTGTGTATGTGTGTATAGTTACTGTTATGAATATCACTGTTTCTTCTCCGAATAGAGTTGTTTTTACAAAGAGTACATGCCCCTAAACATGCCTGCTGCTGCTAAGTCGCTTCAGTCGTGTCCGACTCTGTGTGACCCCGTAGACGGCAGCCCACCAGGCTCCCCGTCCCTGGGATTCTCCAGGCAAGAACACTGGAGTGGGTTGCCATTTCCTTCTCCAAAGCATGAAAGTGAAANTCTAGGTTGGGCATAGCTTTTCTTCCAAGGAGCAAACGTCTTTTAATTTCATGGCTGCAGTCACCATCACCATCTGCAGTGATTTTGGATCCCAAGAAAATAAAGCCTGTCATTGTTTCCATTGTTTCTCCATCTATTTGCCATGAAATGATGGGACCAGATGCCATGATATTTGTTTTTTGAATGTTGAGTTTTATGTCAGCTTTTTCACTCTCATCTTTCACCTTCATCAAAAGGCTCGTTAGTTCCGCTTCCCTTTTTGTCATAAGAGTGGTGTCACCTGTGTATCTGAGGTTATTGATATTTCTCCCAGCAATCTTGATTCCAGCTTGTGCTTCATCCAGCCTGGCATTTCATGTGATGTACTCTGCATATAAGTTAAATAAGCAGTGACAATATACAGTCTTGACTACTCCTTTCCCAATTTGGAATCAGTCCATTGTGGCATGTCTGGTGCTAACTGTTGCTTCTGACCTGCATACAGATTTCTCAGGAGGCAGATAAGGTAGTCTGGTATTCCTATCTCTTTAAGAATTATCCACAATTTGTTGTGATCCACACAGTCAAAGGCTTTGATATAGTCAATGAAGCAGAAGGAGATGTTTTTCTGGAATTCTCTTGCTTTTCCTATGATCCAATGGATGTTGGCAATTTGATCTCTGATTCCTTTGCCTTTTCTAAATCCAGCTTGAACATCTGGAAGTTCCAGTTCACATACTGTTGAAGCCTTGCTTAGAGAATTTTGAGCACTACTTTGATTGCATGTGAAATGAGCCCAGTAGTTTGAGTATTCTTTGGCATTGCTTTTCTTTGGGATTGGAATGAAAACTGACCTTTTCCAGTTCTGTCGCTACTGCTGAAGTTTCTAAATTTGCTGACATATGAAGTACAGCACTTTAACAGCGTCATCTTTTAGGATTTGAAAAAGTTCAGTTGGAATTCCATCACCTCTACTAGCTTTGTTCATAGTGATGCTGCCTAAGGCCCGCCTGTCTTTGCTCCAAAATGTCTATCCTATTTTATAGATGAGAAAAACAGGGCACACAAAAGTTTTAAAATTTTCCCCAAGTTCACATAGATACTAAGTATTAATGTTAAGTAGCAAATCTAGAATCTGATCCTAAATCCATATGAACCTTCAACCACTGCGAGGGACTGCTATATGCCTTGCATTTTTAAAATACTTTCCAAATTTTCTACAATGAGCATATAAAAAAACCTAATTGTACTTCCTGATGGGCTAGGCTTGGTGGCTGCAAAGAACATCTCCCTGATTATATTTCCTGACTCTGCAATTTGCTCAGACATTGGCCATTTTTATCCTCAAAGCCACATTTAGAATGAAAGTTCCTAAAGAGAGATGTACAAGTGAGCCCACCTCCTCTGGGCTCACTAAAGCCTGTCCACCTATGGAGGAGCCAGAGGTTGGCCCTGGTCTGCAGTGACCAGGTTACAGGATTCCTGGAAGGCTGGGCAGATTTCCCAGGCTTCCCAGGTGGCTCAGTGAACCTGCCTATAATGCAGGAGATGCTAGAGATACAGGTTCGATTCCTGCGTCAGGAAGATCCCCTGGAGGAGGGCACAGCAATCCACTCCAGTATCCTTGTCTGGAGAATCCCATGCACAGAGGAGCCTGGGGGGCTACAGGTCATAGGTGTCAAATGTCGGAGACGACTGAAGCAACTGAGCACAGCACACAGCACTGCTCTGTACCCACCAGGACCTTGGGCCTCCCAGAACCTCCTGTCCTCTCCGCTTACATGTCCCTGTCCTCCCCTCGGGTCATGCCTCCTCTTTGAGAGCAGTGGTGGAGGAGTAAGTGTGAGAGCCAAGCCTCACTGCCAAGTTCACAGCCCAGCTCACTTCCCAGTGGAGTGATCTGGGTGAAAAGTTACTTTAATCCTGAAACGCTTGTGTGAAAATAAAGACAAACGTGCATCACAGGACTTGTTGTGAGGGTGAACTAAATCTGTAGTTACCGCAATGCCTGGCACATCAAAGCCATCCCTCTGCTGTAACCATCTGCATGGTCTGTGTCCAGCATTGCCCCAAATACCTGCATACCCAAACCTGAGAAAACATGATGTGGCATCATCTCTTGAAGGACTTATCATCTTCTGAAGGCAAAAAACAAACAAACAAAAAAAACAACCCTCCACATATGAAACACAAAATTAGAAAGAAAAGTAGGCTATATACAGACAATTCTTATTATATGCAGAGAAAGAAAAAAGATCCTGCAATGCTTTGATGTAGAAGATAGCCCAGAATTGAGACACTCACAAGGTACAGGAACTCAATGGTGGGGCTTTAGGGCATCCCTTCTGGTCTCCTTTCTTTGTGATTATTTTATTTCACTGATGTAAGTGACTTGAATCCTCCCATCCCTGTCCCTTCAATTCTGGCCAGCAAACTGGACTCTTCTGTTGCTTGGCTACCAGGCAGGTGGTCTCAAATGTGGGGAAATAAAAAGCTGCCCAGCCTTAGAAATTGGCCACGGACATCACTTCAGGAGGACAAATAAATATAGAATATGAAGGGGTTATTCATTTAGAGCCCTGCTCCGCCAGCATCGCCCTGCTGTGATTCACCAGATCAATTCAAGATGCCGTAATTCGGTGTGTCAGGGAGGCTGGGAAAAGAACAGATCCACCCTCTCCTGCCTGCCCCCACCCCCAGCCACATCCCCTCCCCGCCACCCCTTAGCCCTTAGCCCTCACGGCTGCCTCTGATGAGATTCGCTCCTCCCTTGCCTTGGGATATAAGTTACTACAGCTTGTTTCAAGAAAACCAATTAAGAAACCATAAATTGCGGTTGACTCGGAAGGTCAGTGCACAGGCTATAAATACAGGCGTTTCTAACCTGTGAGTGCAAGTCAATCTGAAGCCCATTCTCTCCTCCACACCCACGTCTTCCAGCCGAAGCTTGCCTCTGATGAACGGAGAGCACCTCCAGGATCAGAAAGGCACCCCTGGGTTTTAATTCTGCAGCCTGCTGGCTGGAATGGACCTGAGCTCTGGAGGGACTGCAGGCCTCAGACACCTTAGCTAGACTCCCAGTTTTGTTTTTCTTCATAACAATCATTTCTTCACAGTGCATAAAACGTATATACATTCAAGGTAGAACCTTGGAAAATAGTGAAAAGCACAGTGAGGAGATAACCCATAGTTCTACCCATTAAAACAAATCTAACATTTTAGGATATATTATTCCATGCTTTTTCCTCCTTGGCTATACTTATAACAAGTAAGGAGATATATGTATATGTATCTCCATATTTGTTTTTCCTCACAAAAATGTGTTTAAAGAGTGCCAGTTACTGATATTGTTTTGGAGCCTGCTTGCTCAGCAATGTTTATGTTAATGATATTCTCCCATGAGTGTGTTCTCAGTGGATTCAGTCGTGTCCAACTCTTTCTGACCCTATGGACTATAGCCCTCCAGGCGACTCAGTCCATGGGATCTTCCAGTCAAGAATACTAGAGTGGGTTGCCATGCCCTCCTCCAGGGGATCTTCCCAACCCAGGGATTGAACCTGCGTTTCCTGCATTGCAGGTGGATTCTTTACTGCTAAGCCACTATTATGGAGAAGGCAATGGCACCCAACTCCAGTACTCTTGGCTGGAAAGTCCCATGGATGGAGGAGCCTGGTAGGCTGCAGTCCATGGGGTCGCTGAGGGTCAGACACGACTGAGCGACTTCACTTTGACTTTTCACTTTCATGCATTGGAGAAGGAGATGGCAACCCACTCCAGTGTTCTTGCCTGGAGAATCCCAGGGACGGGGGAGCCTGGTGGGCTGCCATCTATGGGGTCGCACAGAGTCGGACATGACTGAAGTGACTTAGCAGCAGCAGCAAGCCACTATTCTGTGCGTGTGTGTGTTTGTGTGTTTGTGTATGTGTGCTCAGTTGTGTCTGACTCTTTGCGACTCCATGGACTGTAGCCTGCCAGGCTCTTCTGTCCTGTCCTTGGAATTTCCAAGGCAAGAATACTGGAGTGGGTTGCCATTTCCTACTCTAGGGGATCTTCCTGACCCAGGGCTAGCATTCATGTCTCTTGTGTCTCTTGAATTGTCAGGTGGATTCTTTACCACTGCACCACCTGGGAAGCCCTGGTGTTCTCTGTGTGTACCAGAATATATTTAACTTTCTCCTGCTGTTAAGCATTTAGATTGCTTCCAGATCATCCCTCATATATAATGCTGCAGGTAACATTACTGACTTAAAGTTTGCATAGAACCTTAATGACTTCTTTTGGGTAAATATGGAAAGTGAAATTGTTTGACATGTAATTTTTAAGACTGGTACATGTTACCAAGTTGCCTTCTGGAAAAAGATTGAACCTGTTTCCACTTCACCCACATATGCTTGTGCCCACTTCCCCATACCCTTGCCCCTTACCCTGACTATTGATAGATATCTTTTAAAATCTTGACCACTTTGTATGGTTGAAAAAAGATGTCATGTGGTTTTAATCTAAAAGCCAATTAGCACCTCCTAACACCTCACAGATGCTCCCAGGACCACCAAGAACTTAACCTGGAATGAATGCTTCTTCCTCCCCACTTTGGTGAGGCCTTCAGAGGTCCTCACCCTCAGGAGGGTGGCAGTGACAGCACCTGGGTCCCAGATGCCCCCTGGGCAGGTCCCGAGCAGGGTGGCTGCAGAGTCCCAGTCCTGATTATCTCAAAGAAAAACGATGCTCCAGCCATCCACCTGGGCCACAGGCCTGAGAGTCACAGGCACAGTGAAGCACAGACCTGAATGGGAACGTAACCAAGGCTGTGGGCTCAGGCCCAGGGCCGGCTCCTTTGTTTCCCAGCAGAGCCTTCATCTCGGCAGCAAAGAGGGATCTTGGGGCTCAGTCTCATTAGCAACACGTGTGTGCAGCATGTAACCATCTGCTAAGCCCTTTGACATATTGATAACTGTGTCATTTAATCCTCAAGACAACCCCTGAAGGAAGATACAAAAATTATCCCCATTTACAAATGAAAACATCAAGGTTCAGGGACTTCCCTGGTGGTCCAGGGTTCTGATACAGGGCACTCAGGTTCAATCTCTGGTCAAGGAGCTAAGATCCCACATGCCACAGAGCAACTAAGCTGATGTGTCGCAACTAAGACCCAATGCAGCCAAAAACAGTTACATAGTTTTCTTTTTTTATAAAAGAGAATATTTAGGTTCGTGATTGAGCAATTTTTCTGGGGTCAAAAGGAGAATTAGGATTTAAATTTAGACTTTAAAATACTAAACATTTCCAGTATGACCTATAACATATCTGGCCCCTGACATTTCTCAGCCCAGCATCACTGCCCTCATTCTTACATGTTTGTCTTTCAGGACCCAGGAACTCTTTCTCGAAGGTCTGGCTGGGAAGACAGAGTGCCTGAGCCATCGCTGGCAACCCCTTCTCCTGCCAGCTCCACTTGTACCCCAGCCACATCAGGCCTGCTGCCAGGAAAAGGGAGAGAGACCTCTGTAACCATCAGGGTTGTGAGAGGATGAATTAGATAGTCCATTAGGCGAACCTTGACATCCTTTGACTTACAAAGCAATATTATTAATAATGTTTGAAATGAGATTATCTCAGAAACATTAAGTGCTCATGGAACAAGTGGTATCAAACCCAAAGCAGAGTCTTCCAGTTCCCAATAGCTTTAGCCCAGTTCAGTTCAGTCGCTCAGTCATGTCCAACTCTTTGCAACCCCCTGAATAACAGCATGCCAGGCCTCCCTGTCCATCACCAACTCCCGGAGTTCACTCAGACTCACATCCATTGAGTCAGTGATGCTACCCAGCCATCTCATCCTCTGTCGTCCCCTTCTCCTCCTGCCCCTAATCCCTCCCAGCATCAGAGTCCTTTCCAATGAGTCAACTCTGCGCATGAGGTGGCCAAAGTACTGAAGTTTCAGCTTTAGCATCATTCCTTCCAATGAACACCCAGGGCTGATCTCCTTCAGAATGGACTGGTTGGATCTCCTTGCAGTCCAAGGGACTCTCAAGAGTTTTCTCAACACTACAGTTCAAAAACATCAATTCTTCGGTGCTCAGTCTTCTTCACAGTCCCACTCTCACATCCATACATGACCACTGGAAAAACCATAGCCTTGACTAGATGGACCTTAGTCGGCAAAGTAACGTCTCTGCTTTTGAATATACTATCTAGGTTGGTCATAACTTTCCTTCCAAGGAGTAAGTGTCTTTTAATTTCATGGCTGCAATCACCATCTGCAGTGATTTTGGAGCCCAGAAAAATAAAGTCTGACACTGTTTCCCCACTTCCATTTTTCCATGTTTCCACTTCCATGTTTCCCCATCTATTTCTCATGAAGTGATGGGACTGGATGCCATGATCTTCGTTTTCTGAATGTTGAGCTTTAAGCCAACTTTTCCACTCTCCTCTTTCACTTTCATCAAGAGGCTCTTTAGTTCCTGTTCACGTTCTGCCATAAGGGTGGTGTCATCTGCATATCTGAGGTTATTGATATTTCTCCCAGCAATCTTGATTCCAGCTTGTGTTTCTTCCAGTCCGCATTTCTCATGATGTACTCTGCATAGAAGTTAAATAAACAATGTGACAATATACAGCCTTGACATATTCCTTTTCCTATTTGGAACCAGTCTGTTGTTCCATGTCCAGTTCTAACTGTTGCTTCCTGACCTGCATACAGACTTCTCAAGAGACAGGTCAGGTGGTCTGTTATTCTCATCTCTTTCAGAATTTTCCACAGTTTCTTGTGATCTAGATAGTCAAAGGCTTTGGCATAGTCAATAAAGCAGAAATAGATGTTTTTCTGGAACTTCTTGCTTTTTCGATGATCCAGCAGATGTTGGCAATTTGATCTCTGGGTCTAAAACCAGCTTGAACATCAGGAAGTTCACGGTTCAACTAAGAACCAATGCAGCCGAAAATAATTACATAGTTTTCTTTTTAAAAAAAGAAAATATTAAAGTTCAGAAAGATTGAGCAATTTTTCTGGGGTCAAAAGGAGAATTAGGATTTAAATTTAGACTTTAAAATACTAAACATTTCCAGTGTGACCTATAACATATCTGGCCCCTGACATTTCTCAGCCCAGCATCACTGCCCTCATTCTTATATGTTTGTCTTTCAGGACCCAGGAACTCTTTCTCCAAGGTCTGGCTGAGAAAGCAGGGTGCCTGAGCCGTCGCTGGCAACCCCTTTCCCTGCAGGCTCGACTTGCACCCCAGCCACATCAGGCCTGCTGCCAGGAAAAGGGAGAGAGACCTCCGTAACCATCGGGGTTGTGAGAGGATGAATTAGATAGTCCATTAGGCGAACCTTGACATCCTTTGACTTACAAAGCAATATTATTAATAATGTTTGAAATGAGATTATCTCAGAAACATTAAGTGCTCATGGAACAAGTGGTATCAAACCCAAAGCAGAGTCTTCCAGTTCCCAATAGCTTTAGCCCAGTTCAGTTCAGTCGCTCAGTCATGTCCAACTCTTTGCAACCCCCTGAATAACAGCATGCCAGGCCTCCCTGTCCATCACCAACTCCCGGAGTTCACTCAGACTCACATCCATTGAGTCAGTGATGCTACCCAGCCATCTCATCCTCTGTCGTCCCCTTCTCCTCCTGCCCCTAATCCCTCCCAGCATCAGAGTCCTTTCCAATGAGTCAACTCTGCGCATGAGGTGGCCAAAGTACTGAAGTTTCAGCTTTAGCATCATTCCTTCCAATGAACACCCAGGGCTGATCTCCTTCAGAATGGACTGGTTGGATCTCCTTGCAGTCCAAGGGACTCTCAAGAGTTTTCTCAACACTACAGTTCAAAAACATCAATTCTTCGGTGCTCAGTCTTCTTCACAGTCCCACTCTCACATCCATACATGACCACTGGAAAAACCATAGCCTTGACTAGATGGACCTTAGTCGGCAAAGTAACGTCTCTGCTTTTGAATATACTATCTAGGTTGGTCATAACTTTCCTTCCAAGGAGTAAGTGTCTTTTAATTTCATGGCTGCAATCACCATCTGCAGTNCATGAGGTGGCCAAAGTACTGGAGCTTCAGCTTTAGCATCATTCCTTCCAAAGAAATCCCAGGGTTGATCTCCTTCAGAATGGACTGGTTGGATCTCCTTGCAGTCCAAGGGACTCTCAAGAGTCTTCTCCAACACCACAGTTCAAAGGCATCAATTCTTGGGCGCTCAGCCTTCTTCTCAGTCGAACTCTCACATCCATACATGACCACAGGAAAAACCATAGCCTTGACTAGATGGACCTTAGTCGGCAAAGTAATGTCTCTGCTTTTGAATATACTATCTAGGTTGGTCATAACTTTTCTTCCAAGGAGTAAGTGTCTTTTAATTTCATGGCTGCAATCACCATCTGCAGTGATTTTGGAGCCCAGAAAAATAAAGTCGGACACTATTTCCACTGTTTCCCCATCTATTTCCCAGGAAGTGATGGGACCAGATGCCATGATCTTTGTTTTCTGAATGTTGAGCTTTAAGCCAATGTTTTCACTCTCCTCTTTCACTTTCCTCAAGTGGCTTTTTAGTTCCTCTTCACTTTGTGCCATAAGGGTGGTGTCATCTGCACATCTGAGGTTATTGGTATTTCTCCCGGCAATCTTGTTACAGCCAAAGGATTCCTTGTAACGTGGGTACCTCCCATTGGCTTCCATCACTGTATTCTTTTAACCAATGGTTTCTGTTCTTTCAGTTATCCTGAAAACTGATGGAAAAATAAATGGCTTCATAGCATCATGCTGGGACTGAGAAAATTGTTTATACATCTCCATTAAAAACAAAACTGCAGAGACTTCCCTGGTGGTCCAGTGGGTAAGACTGTGCCCTCCAATGCAGCGGTACAAGCTCAGATCCCTGGTTAGGGGGCTAAAATCCCATGTGCCTCTTAGCCAAAACCCCCAAAACATAAAAGGGAAGCAATACTGTTACAAATTCAATAAAGACCTTTTTAAAACTGCAAATGCTTTAATACCAAGTAAAAATCACAAAACCAATCTGAATTTTCTCCTTAATATACCTCCTTTGCTTTATTACCTAGAGATTGAACTAGAGTTAGAGATAATGAACTAGACAAGGTTTGCCTGTTTTGTTTTTTCTCCCCAAACACTCTCACCCACTAAAAAAGAAAAAAGTTTTAGGGAGAACTCAAAGGTCCATATTACTTTTTTAAAAATCACAATTGTGTATTATTCAGGTTAACTATCCACCCACCAATGGCAATACACTTAAAATGCCATATCAGAGCAGTTGTGCAACTTCTCAATTTGATAGCTTTTCTGAAAAGTGTAACCATGCATCCATAAATGTAATGAGAGCTTTTTTCATATTAAAGGCATGTTATTGGGAGATGGAATGTTTCCTTCTCCCTCCGTAACTGCACAGTGATTAAATATTGACTAGGAGCCAGGAGTTGACAGCCCTCGGCCTCACACTGGTAAACGCTGATGTGTGAGGCTGAATGTAAATAGAGAATCATCCCCACAGGGCCACGGTTTCCTGTTGGGAGGTGGGGAGCCACGAGCAGTGTGTTATGCATGAGGTGTCAAATTCCAGTACTCAGTAGAAGGATGTAATTTGAAACAAGTAATTCCTTAAAAAGCAACCCGACTCTGTCAAAAGAAAAAATATATTTTCCTAATCAATCTGAATAATAGAGAGGATGTTAGTCAGAAGTTTTAACAAAACATCCAGGGTATCCACTGAACACTGCTTCTTGCAGAAACAAAAGAGCTGTCTGGCACTGGAACAGCTTATTCTTTCACTGACAGTGATTACTTGGTTTCTATGAAACAGATTGGTTGAAGTCATCAGATTTATTTCTGTGATACTCACTTGATTAGGAAGTTTCAATACATCGTCTATAGCTTTCTTGTGTGTGTACTTTTTATTGTTATTTTAAACAGTCTGGCCTTTGAGAACACACAATTAGCTGTTTCTGTCCTTCTGTGGGGGAAGGGGAAGGGAAATGAGATGTTTTGCTTGGTTTCTGTAAGAAAATAGTTTTCATTTCATTTTTTCTATTAATAAGGTTCAGGTAAAGAATCTACCTGCAATGCAAGAGACTCAAGTTCAATTCCTGGGTGGGGAAGAGCCCCTGGAAAAGGAAATGGCAACCCACTCCAGTATTCTTGCCTGGAGAATTCCATGGACAGAGGAGCTTGGTGGGCTACAGACCATACAGTTGAAAAGAATGGGCACAACTGATCAACTAACACACATACACGATCTAATTATTTTTATTCTAAGACGTTTAAATGATGCAGCAAATACCTGGAATTTGTTTCAAAATTGCTCCCATCCGGGCTGAAGGTAGAAAATGAGATTTTGCCTAACCTCCAGCCTGTTTCATTTCTTTGGGTTTGGGTTGTCTTTCAAACCCTGGAAATTGCTGAGGCACCTTCCTCTGATTTTCCAATCCTTGTTCATCCCGCACACATTCACACACATTTGGCTCAGGGCTGTACATTCAGACCCCGGGATCTGAGTGGCTGTCAGCCTGTGGAGGACCCTGCCCCAGAGTCTTCCCCTGGCTGAGTGTCTCCTAGGCTGAATGGACTCATACTGAAATTGTTGCAGGAAGGGGGACCCCTTCCAGGGCCCGAAAATGGGCTCTTGTCTAACACTCAGAAATGAATTGTCCAAGGAGACACATGTGCTGACAAAGCAAGAGATTTTNTAAGCAATAGCTTTAGCCCAAGGCTCCTCTTAATTTGTAGTAAATACAGTAAGCTATTTAGCTGTGTTAAGAGAGCTCTCCTCTCTTTGAGCCAGGAGAGCTCATAAACATATCTATTCTTGAAACTTGCTTGATATAAGATGAATATAAATGACAGCTCAAGGTAGCTGCATGCATGTATACATTTATTCATTCATTCATTTGGTGTTTATCAAGCCCCTGCCACATGCCAGTCCCTGATCAGGCATGAAGGATTCAGAAATGAGGAGGCACAGCCCTTGTACCAAAGGCTCCCTCCCTCACATTCTTGTGCAGTTAAATGTACGTGTAATTAAATAACTCCATAACCCCGAGAGCGGTGCTAACAGAAGACACACAGCACCTGCTGCAGGCCTGGAACTCAGGGAACACTTCACAGACGAGCTTTGCATGCGGAGTGCGGTGAGGGTGAGAGTGGGGGTAGACGCCCACTCTATAGCTCCCTCAAAGTTCCAGGATGTAGCCTGAGGGAGCTGGAAATGGAAGCAGGGGAGGGACCTGATCAGATGGGTTTTAGGGAACTCAGTCTGGCGATAGAGTGGAAAGGGGACTGGGAGGGGAAGAACTGGGGCCAGGAGCCCAGCAGTGCAGGGCCCAGGTGAGAGACATGGGCGGCAGTGGCCAGGCTGATATCAGCAGTGCCCAGACTCAGCTCCCCGTGGGGAGCCTTGTGGTTACATTTAACCATGCACCTGAGGAGTTCTGAGTCCTTTGGTCTGGACAGAATCTGGGGACCTGGGTGGGACCAAAACTCTCCAGTTGACTCTGGTGCCACCTTGGGAACTACTGGCTTGGGTGTCCTCTAGCTCGGAGATTCTAGGAGACCAGTTAACATGCAGGCTTTGTGAGCTGTAAAATGCTGTGCAAACACGAGCAATACATTTCTCAGGATTTTCTGTGTAAAAGTAATTTTACCAAATACCATTTCACTTCTCTTGGTGTGAGATCAGGGGCAGGCTTGATTTCCAGTCCCTGGCGCTGCATCTGTTTCTCTGGTCCTCCAGCTTCTAACAATCCAGGCAAAAAAGAATTCATCTCCAGCTAAGGGGTACAAAAAGGGAACCACTTTGACAGTGAATAATCCTCTCTCTTTACCACCACCAGCTCACCTGTTCATGTATTTGGGAAATTCAAATGATATTCCTCTGTTCTTAAACAAGACTATTATTATACTCTCAGACTGCTCTTGTTAACCATTCAGAGTCCATTTATCTCTTCCCGGGGAACTTCCTTGACCTAAGCCTCACAGGGAAAGCCTATTCTGGCCAAGACCTGCTCTTCCACTGACCCTATTACTGTCATGTACCCGCCAAAGCTCATAAGATCTCTAATGGGCTAAGTCCAGATAAACTTGATATGGCATGTGAGGTCCTTTCTCTTTCCAGTGGTATGTATTTGAATGGGTAAAATTAAACTTCTGAACCTCAATTCCACCATCACTAGAATGGAGGAAATAAGACCTATATCCCAGGGATCAGGAATGAATGTGATGCATGGAATGAATGGAATGAAGTGATGCAGGTCATGTGCAGGAACACGGAATTACAGAGTTGCAGCTTTTAGGAAGAGAGATGTCACAATAAGTGAAAAGGCTCAGCAAGTCTGCACACAAAGCAGTCTGGCTCTGCCAGTGCTTTCCCAGCAAGGTCCAACCCTTCAGCCTGACAGCATGGTCTCCTTGTAGACACTTAAGTCACCAAAACGCCCTCTATGAGCCCAAAGATGGCTCTGGTCAGTCGTCAGATCAGTTTAAAATAAGTGAAAACTTCCAGTTATTTCATCTCAAAAATCTTCCAAGGCATTCCTGGGAGAGGAGGTCAGATTCTTCTCTCTCCTCCTCTTCTACCACACTCTCTCTCTCTCTCTCTCTCTTTTTTTTTGCTTTCTCCTCCTTTTTCTCATTTTAAAACATCATTAAGTCCTGAGTTTGACCAGCCAGCTGGGAGGAAGTTTGCCTTGAGTTGTCCTTTACACAAGAAGGACAGAGTATCCTGGACAAGACCTGCGTGGACTAAAAACTTTATATTTGCAGAGTGATTTAGGTGGCTCAGATGGTAAAGCATCTGCCTACAATGCCGGAGACCTGGGTTTGATCCCTGGGTCAGGAAGATCTCCTGGAGAAGGAAATGGCAACCCACTCCAGTATTCTTGCCTGGAAAATCCCATAGACAGAGGAGCCTGGTAGGCTACAGTCCTTGGGGTCGCAATGAGTCGGACATGACTGAGCGGCTTCACTTTTTTTTTTAATTTACAAAGTGCTGTCACATTATCTTAGTTGATCCACACAGCTGCCTGAGGAGGCAGGTAAAGTCATTCAATAACAAAGGTATATTACTACCCTCATTCTGCAAGATGACGACATGGGCTTGAAAACAACTTAAGAGCCCTGTCCAGAGTCACACAACTGATGAATGGCACATACTGGATTTAAAACCAAGGTATCTGCCCGCAGAATTCATCAGTGTGGCTTGAACTGAAGACTCCTATTTTAGATGATGGGAAATGGTGGTGAAAAGGAAGACTGGAACTACATTCTAGAGGGCTGGACAGGCAGGTTGTGTTCAGTAGTGGGCACTGGTGCGTCTCAGAAGTCTTTAGAGAAGAGTCATGACCAAGGAATGCTTTAGGAAAGTGAATGTAGGGCACACAAAAACTGATGGAAAAAAGAGATTGGTAGGAAAGGGATAAACTATTTGATTTCTTTCTTTAAAAAAAGAAAATTGAAGTATAATTGATTTGGGCTTTCCTGGTAGACAGTAAAGAATCTGCCTGCAGTGGGGGAGACCTGGGTTCAATCCCTGGGTCAGGAAGATCCCCTGGAGAAGGGGATGGCTACCCACTCCAGTATTCTTGCCTGGAGAATTCCACGGACAGAGGAGACTGGTGGGCTACAGTCCCACGGGGTTGCAGAGAGTCAGACACGACTGAGCGACTCTCACACAGACACATAGTTGATTTATAATGTGTTAATTTCGCTGTACAGCAAAATGACTCACTTATACATTGAGATATATATATTCTTTTTCCATTATGGTTTATCACAGGATATTGAATATAGTTCCCTGTACTATACAGCAGGGAACTACTATTGTTGTTTATCCATCGTATATATGAATTTGCATTTGCTAATCCTTCTCCCTGTCCTCCCTCTCCATTGGCTACCACAAGTCTGTTCTCTAAGTCTGTGAGCCTGTTTATGTTTTGTTCAGTTCAGTTCAGTTCAGTTCAGTCGCTCAGTTGTGTCCGACTCTTTGCGACCCCATGAATCACAGCATGCCAGGCCTCCCTGTCCATCACCAACTCCCAGAGTTCACTCAGACTCATGCCCATCGAGTCAGTGATGCCATCCAGCCATCTCATCCTCTGTCGTCCCCTTCCCCTCCTGCCCCCAATCCCTCCCAGCATTAGAGTCTTTTCCAGTGAGTCAACTTTTCGCATGAGGTGGCCAAAGTACCGGAGCTTCAGCTTTAGCATCATTCCTTCCAAAGAAATCCCAGGGCCGATCTCCTTCAGAATGGACTGGTTGGATGTCCTTGCAGTTCAAGGGACTCTCAAGAGTCTTCTCCAACACCACAGTTCAAAAGCATTATATTTTGTAGATATGTTAATTTGTGTCATATTTTAGATTCCACATATAAGTGATATCATATGGTATTTGTCTTTCTCTTTCTGACTTGACTTCACTTAGTGTGACAATCTCTAGGTCTATCCATGTTGCTGCAAATGGGGCTGTTGCCAATAGTTTGCTGACAAACTATTTGAGATGTGACCCTCAATTCAGATTGTGGTAGTGACATAGAAAGAAAGAGACAGATTAAGTACAAGAGACAGTTAAAGGATATCAGAAATAATACCAAGGCTCCAAGCCTTGAGGTGGAATGAGTACCATGAATAGAAGTAGGAAGTATTATTAATAACAGCTTACTTTTTTTTTTTGAGAAGCTGGAATCTGCTAGCCACTGCAAAATTAAGAGTTTTTTGGTGAATTTTTTCATTAAGTCCTCCTAATGGCCCTGTCACATAGTTACAATTATTATCCCCATTTTAGAGATGGAAAAACTGAAGCCCAAAGTGATTATGAAGCCCCAGATTACAAAGCTAATAAGCTATGGACCAGTATTTCAACCCAAGATTAGCTCACAGTCTCTAGAATCCACATTCTTAACCTAGCGCTGAACAGCACTTTCCACCCACCTGCAGATATAAACTGAGGCACAAGGACAGTCGGTTTGGTGAGCAGGCACACCTGGCCTCTGCCGCTGCTGTCATCACTAAGAGAGCAGGTTTACCCTTCTGCTGATCAGACCGTCATCCCTCAAGGAGATAGGGTTTTCTGTTTAAGATGATTATTATNTATATTTTGTAGATATGTTAATTTGTGTCATATTTTAGATTCCACATATAAGTGATATCATATGGTATTTGTCTTTCTCTTTCTGACTTGACTTCACTTAGTGTGACAATCTCTAGGTCTATCCATGTTGCTGCAAATGGGGCTGTTGCCAATAGTTTGCTGACAAACTATTTGAGATGTGACCCTCAATTCAGATTGTGGTAGTGACATAGAAAGAAAGAGACAGATTAAGTACAAGAGACAGTTAAAGGATATCAGAAATAATACCAAGGCTCCAAGCCTTGAGGTGGAATGAGTACCATGAATAGAAGTAGGAAGTATTATTAATAACAGCTTACTTTTTTTTTTTGAGAAGCTGGAATCTGCTAGCCACTGCAAAATTAAGAGTTTTTTGGTGAATTTTTTCATTAAGTCCTCCTAATGGCCCTGTCACATAGTTACAATTATTATCCCCATTTTAGAGATGGAAAAACTGAAGCCCAAAGTGATTATGAAGCCCCAGATTACAAAGCTAATAAGCTATGGACCAGTATTTCAACCCAAGATTAGCTCACAGTCTCTAGAATCCACATTCTTAACCTAGCGCTGAACAGCACTTTCCACCCACCTGCAGATATAAACTGAGGCACAAGGACAGTCGGTTTGGTGAGCAGGCACACCTGGCCTCTGCCGCTGCTGTCATCACTAAGAGAGCAGGTTTACCCTTCTGCTGATCAGACCGTCATCCCTCAAGGAGATAGGGTTTTCTGTTTAAGATGATTATTATAGAAGAGGTCTAGGCAGGGTGGGTGGGAGGTGGAGAAGGCAACTAGTTCAGATCCTGGACAGACTTGGGAAGGCGGTGGCCTTTGGAACGTTAGAGAATAAGGAGAGGATGCGACTAGAGATTATCATACTGAGTGAGACAAGTCAGAAAGAGACAGTGATATCATATCACCATATGAACCATTTATATGCGGAATTTAAAATACGACACGAACCTGTCTACAAAACAGAACTCATAGACTTAAGAGGACAAATTTGTGGCTGCCAAGGGGTGAGGGGAGGGAGAGGGATGGCCTGGGAGTTTGGGGTTGGAAGATGCAAACTATTACATTTAGAATGCATAGACAACCAGGTCTTACTTACTGTACCGCACAGGGAACTATATTCAACATCCTGTGGTAAGCCATAACGGAAAAGAATATAAAAAGAGAATTTATAAATGTGTATAACTGAGTCACTTTCCTGTACAGCAGACCTGGGCACACATTATAAATCAACTATATTTCAATTAAAAAAAAAAAAGAATAAGGAGAGAGATCAGTGGAAGAAACTTATGGGATAGACGAGACAAATACTCGAAAGCCCAAAACATTCTGATAAGTAAAGGACTTTGTATGGGCAGCCAGGCAGGGAGAAAAGTGCAAAAACAAAAGGCGATGAATTTATTTCCACCAGTTGTTTTGTCCGGGTTTCTCCAGCAATATTTCTTTTTAGGCTGTTGCACTCAAAGTCTAACAGCAATAGCAAAGCTTCCCTAATCCCCAGCTCAGAATTATCCATCCTAGATATCTTTGTCCCAGACAGAGGATTTGGTCTTAAACTCAGATAATATAAACATCCAAAAGACAGGAAAGACCCAAGAAACTTAACATCATGGAACTCTCATATTGGAAGAAGCCCTTAGACCAGGCAAGAGAGGCCCCTGTGCTGGGTTTCCTCGGCCATGCCATCTCCGATGAGCGGACATGTCTATGGGGTCGAAAGGAGGGGTCTGTGCCTTCTCTTTTAAACTATTCTTTTGGCCTTTCCAAACAGCCCTGAGGTGCTTCTGGGACCCATTCAGGCCTCTTCTCCCTTGTCTGTTCTTCCACAGGTATGCATCCTTCTGTGCAGGCGACCAAGAGGCAGTTCTTCAGGGACAGTGAATGGAGCCTGGACTTTCAGCCTGGAGAGTCCGCACTCCATGCACATGAGGCCCCTCATGGGTACAGAGCAGGTCTGTGGTAGAAAGAGGAGGGGACCGGGCTGCAGACTGGCTACTTGGGCCAGCTCTCTACAGGCTGCCTCATTTCAGTGTGAAGTTCCAAGTAGTCTTGGCAGTCTCCAGTTGAGCCTGGATGTCCAGGTGTTACAAAGTATATTTATCAAGGAAGGAGGATATAAACTTTTTATTTCACAGGTGCTAGCCTGATTTTTCAGAGAAGGCAATGGCACCCCACTCTAGTACTTTTGCCTGGAAAATCCCATGGACGGAGGAGCCTGGAAGGCTGCAGTCCATAGGGTTGCTCAGAGTCGGACAGGACTGAACGACTTCACTTTCACTTTTCCCTTTCATGCATTGGAGAAGGAAATTGCAATCCACTCCAGTGTTCTTGCCTGGAGAATCCCAGGGACCAGGGAGCCTTGTGGGTGCCGTCTATGGAGTCACACAGAGTTGGACACGACTGAAGTGATTTAGCAGCACTAGCAGCAGCAGCCTGATTTTTTTTTTTTTTTAGCAGCCTGATTTTTAACTTTGAGATATTTAGACATATAGTCTGTGACCTCCATTTGTCATCGTGCCCTGGGCCCCACAAATGTTGGAGGAACTAGGATAAAAACGATAAATGTCATCTATTTCAACCACCAAGCTTGGGTTCCCATCAAATGCTTGAACACCTCCAGCCATGACTGGTATTGATCTCACTGCCTCGAGTCACTAGACCACTCTGTTTCAGCAGCTTCTTACTTCAAAAAAGTGCCCCTGGGTGAAAATTCCATCAAAAACCCATCTTCCTATTCCAGAAATAACATTTAGTAGTCCTAAATAAAGACTTATTCTGCCGAGCAGTAATGTGCTGAGATTAATGAGCTTTGGGGCCACATAGATCAGTGTCCAAACCCTAATTCTGCCAGTTAGGAAATGTGTGGCTTTGGGCAAGTTTCTTAGTCTCCCTGACCTTCAGTTTCCTCATTTGTAAGGTCGAAATAATAATTCCAACTTCAAAGGATTGTCATGGATAATGAATATCTATGAACAACATTCAGTTCAGTCGCTCAGTCGTGTCCAAGTCTTTGCGACCCCATGAACTGCCTCACATCAGGACTCCCTGTCCATCACCAACTCCCGGAGTCCACCCAAACCCGTGTCCATTGTGTCGGTGATGCCATCCAACCATCTCATCCTCGGTTGTCACCTTCTCCTCCTGCCTTCAATCTTTCCCAATACCAGGGTCTTTTCAAATGAGTCAGCTCTTCGCATCAGGTGGTCAAAGTATTGGAGTTTCAGCTTCAACATCAGTCCTTCCAATGAACCCAGGACTGATCTCCTTTAGGATGGACTGGTTGGATCTCCTTGCAGTCCAAGGGATTCTCAAGAGTCTTCTCCAACACCACAGTTCAAAAGCATCAATTCTTCAACACTCAGCTTTCTTTATATCTCTATAGTCCAACTCTCACATCCATACATGACCACTGGAAGAACCATAGCCTTGACTAGATGGACCTTTGTTGACAAAGTAATGTCTCTGCTTTTTAATATGTGGTCTAGGTTGGTCATAACTTTCTTTCTAAGGAGTAAGCATCTTTTAATTTCATGGCTGCAATCACCATCTGCAGTGATTTTGGAGCCCAGAAAAATAAAGTCAGACACTGTTTCCACTGTTTGCCCATCTATTTGCCATGAAGTGATGGAACCAGATGCCATGATCTTCGTTTTCTGAATGTTCAGCTTTAAGCCAACTTTTTCACTCTCCTCTTTCACTTTCATCAAGAGGCTTTTTAGTTCCTCTTACTTTCTGCCATAAGAGTGGTGTCATCTGCATACCTGAGGTTATTGATATTTCTCCCGGCAATCTTGATTCCAGCTTGTGTTTCCTCCAGCCCAGTGTTTCTCATGATGTACTCTGCATATAAGTTAAATAAGCAGGGTGACAATATACAGCCTTGACATACTCCTTTTCCTATTTGGAACCAGTCTATTGTTCCATGTCCAGTTCGAACTNGAAGATGCAAACTATTACATTTAGAATGCATAGACAACCAGGTCTTACTTACTGTACCGCACAGGGAACTATATTCAACATCCTGTGGTAAGCCATAACGGAAAAGAATATAAAAAGAGAATTTATAAATGTGTATAACTGAGTCACTTTCCTGTACAGCAGACCTGGGCACACATTATAAATCAACTATATTTCAATTAAAAAAAAAAAAGAATAAGGAGAGAGATCAGTGGAAGAAACTTATGGGATAGACGAGACAAATACTCGAAAGCCCAAAACATTCTGATAAGTAAAGGACTTTGTATGGGCAGCCAGGCAGGGAGAAAAGTGCAAAAACAAAAGGAGATGAATTTATTTCCACCAGTTGTTTTGTCCGGGTTTCTCCAGCAATATTTCTTTTTAGGCTGTTGCACTCAAAGTCTAACAGCAATAGCAAAGCTTCCCTAATCCCCAGCTCAGAATTATCCATCCTAGATATCTTTGTCCCAGACAGAGGATTTGGTCTTAAACTCAGATAATATAAACATCCAAAAGACAGGAAAGACCCAAGAAACTTAACATCATGGAACTCTCATATTGGAAGAAGCCCTTAGACCAGGCAAGAGAGGCCCCTGTGCTGGGTTTCCTCGGCCATGCCATCTCCGATGAGCGGACATGTCTATGGGGTCGAAAGGAGGGGTCTGTGCCTTCTCTTTTAAACTATTCTTTTGGCCTTTCCAAACAGCCCTGAGGTGCTTCTGGGACCCATTCAGGCCTCTTCTCCCTTGTCTGTTCTTCCACAGGTATGCATCCTTCTGTGCAGGCGACCAAGAGGCAGTTCTTCAGGGACAGTGAATGGAGCCTGGACTTTCAGCCTGGAGAGTCCGCACTCCATGCACATGAGGCCCCTCATGGGTACAGAGCAGGTCTGTGGTAGAAAGAGGAGGGGACCGGGCTGCAGACTGGCTACTTGGGCCAGCTCTCTACAGGCTGCCTCATTTCAGTGTGAAGTTCCAAGTAGTCTTGGCAGTCTCCAGTTGAGCCTGGATGTCCAGGTGTTACAAAGTATATTTATCAAGGAAGGAGGATATAAACTTTTTATTTCACAGGTGCTAGCCTGATTTTTCAGAGAAGGCAATGGCACCCCACTCTAGTACTTTTGCCTGGAAAATCCCATGGACGGAGGAGCCTGGAAGGCTGCAGTCCATAGGGTTGCTCAGAGTCGGACAGGACTGAACGACTTCACTTTCACTTTTCCCTTTCATGCATTGGAGAAGGAAATTGCAATCCACTCCAGTGTTCTTGCCTGGAGAATCCCAGGGACCAGGGAGCCTTGTGGGTGCCGTCTATGGAGTCACACAGAGTTGGACACGACTGAAGTGATTTAGCAGCACTAGCAGCAGCAGCCTGATTTTTTTTTTTTTTTAGCAGCCTGATTTTTAACTTTGAGATATTTAGACATATAGTCTGTGACCTCCATTTGTCATCGTGCCCTGGGCCCCACAAATGTTGGAGGAACTAGGATAAAAACGATAAATGTCATCTATTTCAACCACCAAGCTTGGGTTCCCATCAAATGCTTGAACACCTCCAGCCATGACTGGTATTGATCTCACTGCCTCGAGTCACTAGACCACTCTGTTTCAGCAGCTTCTTACTTCAAAAAAGTGCCCCTGGGTGAAAATTCCATCAAAAACCCATCTTCCTATTCCAGAAATAACATTTAGTAGTCCTAAATAAAGACTTATTCTGCCGAGCAGTAATGTGCTGAGATTAATGAGCTTTGGGGCCACATAGATCAGTGTCCAAACCCTAATTCTGCCAGTTAGGAAATGTGTGGCTTTGGGCAAGTTTCTTAGTCTCCCTGACCTTCAGTTTCCTCATTTGTAAGGTCGAAATAATAATTCCAACTTCAAAGGATTGTCATGGATAATGAATATCTATGAACAACATTCAGTTCAGTCGCTCAGTCGTGTCCAAGTCTTTGCGACCCCATGAACTGCCTCACATCAGGACTCCCTGTCCATCACCAACTCCCGGAGTCCACCCAAACCCGTGTCCATTGTGTCGGTGATGCCATCCAACCATCTCATCCTCGGTTGTCACCTTCTCCTCCTGCCTTCAATCTTTCCCAATACCAGGGTCTTTTCAAATGAGTCAGCTCTTCGCATCAGGTGGTCAAAGTATTGGAGTTTCAGCTTCAACATCAGTCCTTCCAATGAACCCAGGACTGATCTCCTTTAGGATGGACTGGTTGGATCTCCTTGCAGTCCAAGGGATTCTCAAGAGTCTTCTCCAACACCACAGTTCAAAAGCATCAATTCTTCAACACTCAGCTTTCTTTATATCTCTATAGTCCAACTCTCACATCCATACATGACCACTGGAAGAACCATAGCCTTGACTAGATGGACCTTTGTTGACAAAGTAATGTCTCTGCTTTTTAATATGTGGTCTAGGTTGGTCATAACTTTCTTTCTAAGGAGTAAGCATCTTTTAATTTCATGGCTGCAATCACCATCTGCAGTGATTTTGGAGCCCAGAAAAATAAAGTCAGACACTGTTTCCACTGTTTGCCCATCTATTTGCCATGAAGTGATGGAACCAGATGCCATGATCTTCGTTTTCTGAATGTTCAGCTTTAAGCCAACTTTTTCACTCTCCTCTTTCACTTTCATCAAGAGGCTTTTTAGTTCCTCTTACTTTCTGCCATAAGAGTGGTGTCATCTGCATACCTGAGGTTATTGATATTTCTCCCGGCAATCTTGATTCCAGCTTGTGTTTCCTCCAGCCCAGTGTTTCTCATGATGTACTCTGCATATAAGTTAAATAAGCAGGGTGACAATATACAGCCTTGACATACTCCTTTTCCTATTTGGAACCAGTCTATTGTTCCATGTCCAGTTCGAACTGTTGCTTGCTGATCTGCATACAGGTTTCTCAAGAGGCAGGTCAGATGGTCTGGTATTCCCATCTCTTTCAGAATTTTCACAGTTTATTGTGATCCACACAGTCAAAGGCTTTGGCATAGTCAGTAGGTGTCAGATTCAAAAAATCATCTCTGGGACTGTGTCAAAAGCTTATTGCCTATTTTCTCTTAGAGTTTTTGTGGGTTTAGGTCTTACATTTGTCTTTAATTCATTGTGAATTAACTTTTGCATATGGTATAAGATAGCGGTCCAGTTTCTTTTCTCTCTTTTTGCATGTGTTCGTCCAGTTTTCCCAGCACTGGTGGAAATCAGGCATCTTTCCTCCTTTAATTCCCTAGTGGGCCACGACAAGGACAAGGCCCTGAAGTGAAAGGCTGAGCAGCTGGCTACACTGCTGCCACTGTGCCAGGCAGACGCAGAAGACAACTGAGAGCGGGAGAACTAGGACAGCTGGTGTCCTCGGCAGGACTCGGCCCACCGTGCACCCCTGCTACCTCAGTAGATGCTGGCTGTGGCCACCGTGAATGAAGCTGACAGCCCTGGGGCCAGTGTCCCCTCCAGCTATCCTTCAAGGACCAGGCTCTTTTCACCCAGAGATGGGGCTTTAAATGGGCCTTCATGCATCCAAATAATGCCCCATATTCAAGAGTGAGAATGAACAGCAGTCAGCAACCTGGGGCCAACAGTAGCCACCTAGTGTGTGGCGAGGTTCTGCCGTCTGCCCGATGCCCAGTGTGGTATTTAAGCAGCAGAACCTCCAACTCCTGTGGCTGGGCTGTTGTTTCCTTCCAGGGGAACTTGGCTTCTGTTCATTTTGCTTTTCTTTTTAATTTACAATCACAGGAAAACACTCAGTTCCATCAAAGTCAGTTCTGAGAACTTTGAGCCTAAGAGAGTTAAAAAATGATATCTGACCTAGTCTCTGACCTACCCACCAGGATCCCTTGAGATTTAATAAGACACCATCTAGAGGTGAGGTTTTCACTGTCTCCTAATAACATTAAACCAGCAGTGCACAGAATCTCTGCATGAGCAGGCACACGTTCCTGGGCCTTATACTCTCTTCACAGACATACTTTTCCCATGTCCATGAGACAAGCCCATACATCACTGTGTGAATGGATGATGCGACTTCGTAAGTGTAGCTTACAGACAATAAGGTATTAATTATGCTATAGTTAATAATTGGATATAGAGGTTATGTGACATATGTAGACTTGTAAGCCATCGGGGCATAAAGACAATGGACCATGCTCACAGCCAACCAAGCGAACAATGTTGGAGACACTGGGCTTGTTGAGTTTGCCTTGGAGATGATGTTGGAGAAAGGATGAGAGGACAGGCTATGATAGCTTTTTGTCAATATCTGAAGACCTGTCTCTTAAAGACCTGTTTTTTTTGTGTGCTGCATTTTTTCCATTAAACGATGTGGTTCCACACTTTCTTTTTCATAACATTCCCCTCCCCACTGCCTCCATCTCTTTCAAGTGCCACTTCCTCCACGAAACCTTGCTGAGATAGAGCCAGTTGTCTCTTCCATCAGAAGAGTTTATCACACTATATTCTTTTATCACACTGCCAGAATTTATCACACTATATTCTTTTTTAAAAAAAATTATTATTTTCTCTTTGTCTTGTTCACTAGAGTGTGGGGTCCTTGAGGGCAGGAGCGGGTCAGTTCAGTTCAGTTGCTCAGTTGTGTCCAACTCTTTGCAACCCCATGAACTGCAGCACACCAGACCTCCCTGTCCATCACCAACTCTCAGAGTTTACCCAGACTCATGTCCATTGAGTCGGTGATGCCATCTAACCATCTCATCCTCTGTCGTCCCCTTCTCCTCCTGCCCTCAATCCCTCCCAGCATCAGGGTCTTTTCAAATGAGTCAGCTCTTCGCATCAGGTGGGCAAAGGATTGGAGTGTCAGCTTCAACATCAGTCCTTCCAACAAACACCCAGGACTGATTTCCTTTAGGATGGACTGGTTGGATCTCCTTACAGTCCAAGGGACTCTCAGGAGTCTTCTCCAACACCACAGTAGGGGCCAGGTCACACTTTCCTATTTCAGCACTTATCGTAGAGTAGATCTTTCATGAATGTCAGAGAATGAATAAGTGAAAAATAATTTTTTGATAGGAGTTTATTGAGCTCTGTGAAATGACGGGGCCATCATCAACTCCATTTCATTGGTGAGGTAACCAAGGCTCAGAGAGAAGAGGGGACTTACCTAAGGCCAACCACTAGTAAGTGGCATTACAGACAACTTCTCTGGTCGTCTAGGTTGAATGCCACCACCTTACCTATGAGAAAAAGTATAATAATAACAAGCAAGCTGCTATTCACTGGCACTAATTATGTCCCTCCTCATTGGGACTGGGCCTTAGGTTAAGATGGCAAGACTGAATAATGTCCTGGTAGAAACTGAACACATTGGTGGCTTCCAGAGGCATGGGTTGCAGAGTGGGAGAAAAGGGGGAAGTGGTTAAAAGGTACAAACTTCCAGTTACAGAGTAAATAAGCTGTGGAGATGAGTATGTAGTGCAGGTGACTAAAGTTAATACTGTGTTGCAAAAGAGAACCCTCAGAATGGGAGACAATAATAGCAAATAAAACAATTGACAAAAGATTAATTTCCAAAATATACAAGCAGCTCATACAACTCAATACCAGAAAAACAAACAACCCAATCAAAAAGTGGGGAAAAGACCTAAACAGACATTTCTCCAAAGAACACATACATATTAGATGGCTAATAAATATGTGAAAAGATGCTCAACATCGCTCATCATTTGAGAAATGCAAATCAAAACTACAATGAGATATTACCTCACAG
This sequence comes from Neotragus moschatus, assembly GCA_006410615.1. Classification (NCBI taxonomy): domain Eukaryota; kingdom Metazoa; phylum Chordata; class Mammalia; order Artiodactyla; family Bovidae; genus Neotragus; species Neotragus moschatus. The sequence goes on from SJYA01002524.1 coordinate 1,143,141, forward strand.
TGGTCAGATGGCCATCATCAAAAAATCTACAAATGCTGGAGAGGGTGTGGAGAAAAGGGAACCCTCTTGTTGGTGGGAATGTAAATTGATACAGCCACAATGGAAGACAATATGGAGAACACTTTAAAAACTAGGAATAAAACCCCCATATGACCCAGTGATCCCACTACTAGGCATATACCCTGAGAAAATGATAATTGAAAAAGACACACATACCCCATTGCATTGGGGTTTATTGCAGCACTATTTACAAAAGCTAGGACATGGAAGCAACCTAGATATCCATCGACAGATGAATGGATAAAGAAACTGTGGTATATATTTTACTCAGCCATCACAACAAATGGATTTGANCACATACATATTAGATGGCTAATAAATATGTGAAAAGATGCTCAACATCGCTCATCATTTGAGAAATGCAAATCAAAACTACAATGAGATATTACCTCACAGTGGTCAGATGGCCATCATCAAAAAATCTACAAATGCTGGAGAGGGTGTGGAGAAAAGGGAACCCTCTTGTTGGTGGGAATGTAAATTGATACAGCCACAATGGAAGACAATATGGAGAACACTTTAAAAACTAGGAATAAAACCCCCATATGACCCAGTGATCCCACTACTAGGCATATACCCTGAGAAAATGATAATTGAAAAAGACACACATACCCCATTGCATTGGGGTTTATTGCAGCACTATTTACAAAAGCTAGGACATGGAAGCAACCTAGATATCCATCGACAGATGAATGGATAAAGAAACTGTGGTATATATTTTACTCAGCCATCACAACAAATGGATTTGAGTCAGTTCTAGTGAGGTGGATGAACCTAGAACCTATTATACAGAGTGAAATCAGAAAGAGAAAAACGAATATTGTATATTAACACGTATATATGGAATTTGAAAGTAGTACTGATGAACCCCAGGGCAGCAGTGGAAACACACGGGGATTCCCTGGTGGCTCAGACAGTAAAGAATCCGCCTGCAATGCAGATCACTTGGTTTTGATCCCTAGGTTGGGAAGATCCCCTCCCACTGCCTGGAGAATCCCCACAGACAGAGGAGTCTGGTGGGCTGGGGTCTCGAGGAGTCGGACACGACTGAGTGACTAAACACAATGGAGACACAGATATAGAGAAAAGACGTATGGACACAGGGTCAGGGGGAAGAAGGAGAGGGTGGGATGTAGGGGGAGAGTAGCATGAAGCATATACATGACCATATATAAAATAGATAGCCAGTGGGGATTTGCTGTGTGACTCAGGGAACGCAACGTGAGGCTCTGTGACAACCTAGAGGGGTGGGATGGGGAGGTGGAAGGGAGCTTAAAGAACGAGGAAACATATGTATGCCTATGGCTGATTCATGTTGATGTTTGGCAGAAACCAATACAATATTGTAGAGCGATTATCCTTCAATTAAAAATAAATCTAATTATAGAAAAATAGTATACTCCAAAGTTGCTAAGAAAGAGTGGATCTTAAAAGTTCTCACACAAGAAAAAAAATTATAACCATGTGTAATATCGGATGTGACCCGCACTTCTTGTGGTGATCATTTCAAAGTGTGTACAAACATGGAATCATTATGTTGTACACCTGAAACTAATACATCAGTTTTATCTTTGAAGAAAGGAATGGATACTGTTGATCATACCAGAACACCTGACCTGCCTCTTGAGAAACGTGTATGCAGGTCAGGAAGCAACAGTTAGAACTGGACATGGAACAACAGACTGGTTCCAAATAGGAAAAGGAGTTCATCCAGGCTGTATATTGTCACCCTGCTTATTTAACTTCTATGCAGAGTACATCATGAGAAACACTGGGCNGGCTGCCATCTATGGGGTCGCACAGAGTCGGACACGACTGAAGCGACTTAGCAGCAGTAGCAGCAAATGTTCCTAACAGCAAAAAGTTCAGTATTTCTCTCTTGAGACCTCTTTACCCTCTCCCTCCAAACCTTAAGGGTCTTCTTCAGCCCGGAGGAAGCTACTCTTGTTTCCAGATACAAAGCTGAGAAAGAAACTTAGAAATTCTGGTCCGTCTATTTGTGTTTGGTCGGTCTCCATGATGTGCTACTGAGGGCTAGCAATGGCCCTGTCACATTTGTCTGCTGCTATGGCAAAATCTTCTCTGCTGACACGGTCCCTGAACAGCCCATGATCCTAGGTTAAATATCTCTTGGTGCTCACACAGCCATTGCTCCCCAAAGCCCCATGCTATGCCAGCCTGGTGCTCCGTGATGATCTAGAGGGGTAGGATAGAAGTGGGGAGGGAGGCTCACGGTGAAGGGGATATATATAATTATGACTGATTTGTGTTACTGGATGGCAGAAAGCAACACAACATTTTAAAGCAATTTTAAAAATTTGCTCCAATTAAAAAATTTTTTACATGATAGTATACATGTTTCAATGCCATTCTCCCAAATCATCCCACCCTCTTCCTCTCCCACAGAAGCCAAAAGTCTGTTCTGGACATCTGTGTCTCTTTTGCTGTCTCGCATACAGGGTTATTACTACCATCTTTCTAAATTCCATATATATGTGTTGCTGCTGCTAAGTCATTTCAGTCGTGTCCGACTCTGTTCGACCCCATAGATGGCAGCCCACCAGGCTCCCCCATCCCTGGGATTCTCCAGGCAAGAACACTGGAGTGGGTTGTCATTTCCTTCTCCAATGCATGAAAGTGAAAAGTGAAAGTGAAGCCACTTAGTCGTGTCCGACCCTCAGCGACCCCATGGACTACAGCCTTCCAGGCTCCTCTGTCCATGGGATTTTCCAGGCAAGAGTACTGGAGTGGGGCGCCATCGCCTTCTCTGATATATATGTGTTAGTATACTGTATTGGTGTTTTTCTTTCTGGCTTACTTCACTCTGTATGATCGGCTCCAGTTTCATCCACCTCATTAAAACTGATTCAAATGTATTCTTTTTAATGGCCAGAGAGATGATATCAGGAAGGTGGTGGGAGGGGGGTTCAGGATTGGGAACTCACGTACACCCGTGGCGGACTCATGTCAATGTATGGCAAAACCAATACAGTATTGTAAAGTAAAAAATAATAATAATAAAATAAAATATAAAAATAAAATAAAATTCAAAAAAATAAATAAATTGGAGGATAATTGCTTTACCAAAAAAAAAAACAAACAAACTTTTTTTAAAGCAAGAGAGAGAGAGACTTCTGGGAGCTCAGCTCAGAGCTCGGTGATGACCTAGATGGGTGAGACAGGAGTGGGATGGGAGGGAGGTCCAAGAGGGTGGGGATATATGTATACATGTAACTGATTCACTTTGTTGTACAACAGAAAGTTACACAACATTGTAAAGCAATTATACTCCAAAATAATAATCATAATGCTGAAATTAAAAGAAGAGGCATCTGACCCAAGTCACGTGACAGGCCAGAACCAGCCATCACCTTTACAGGTACCCTCTGCTCCCCTGGAGTTCTTTACTTTCAGCAGATCTTGGTCAGGGCCACTCCCCAGGATTCTCTAAGTTTGGATCTTAGGAAGGAGTGGAAGTCTTGGTCTCTGCCCTTTCAGAAGGATCTTGGGATCCTTATACAATTTCATACATTACTTTTTCAGCTCTGTGCATACCAAATGGTCTCAAGCCACAAAAGCTTTGGATCACCTTTCCTGGAGGTCAGTGGGTGCCTGCTCTTACTGGTCAGGTTGCAGATACTAAAAGTCACTCTACCTATCTTTTAAATTATTTTTTCCTAGCTTTTATTTTTGTTTCATTTCATTTCAGCTATGTTAAGAGTAAATATATTTGACACAGGACATTAGGTGCTTACAAGTCTTTGGAAGATCTAAGGGGCAGGCTCTAGGCTGAGCCCCTACAAATGACCCCTGAAACAATAGCGCTGTATCAGGAAGCTGAAGGATCACAAAGCTAAGACTGTGGCTACTGGCCATAGGAACACATGGCCTCAGCTCTAATCTAGAGGTCAGGGAGCTGCCACCATAATGACTGGCTCCAGAGCCACACAGAGCCTGCCTGTTTAGTCGCTAAGTCTTGTCCTACTGTTCTGTGGCCCCATGGACTGTAGCCTGTCAGGCTCCTCTGTCCTTGGGATTTCCCAGGCAGGAATACTGGAGTGTGTTGCCTTGCTCTCCTCCAGGGGATCATTCTGACCCAGGTGAACTTGCATGCCCCACATTGGCAGGCGGATTCTTTACCACCAAGCCACTGGGAAGCGATGAATCTGATTGGCCCCACTTAAATCATGACCAGAACCCTGGCCGCAAAGGGAATCTGGAAAATGTCACTTTAGAGTTCTAGCTTTTGCCATGCAGTAAGACAGGCAAGAGGAGGAGGGACTAGATATTACACTCAAACTCGCCATACCAGTTGTTTATAATTACATGACAAAGAGGCTGCACAAGTGATTCCCCTGCTGGGAAAGACAGTGTGGCGCAGTGACTGTCCCTATCTATAGACATAGAAACATCCGGAATAAACTTGAAAACCCCACATAGGCCAGAAGTGCTTACACATCTAAACTCAGTGCCCTTCCCCTTAGAGCTTTAAAACGTCCTGTCAGAAGGGGTGATTCTTGAGTGGAATATTAGATGTGTGTGGCTCGTGGAGGAGGGAAGTATTCAACAAGGAAAGAAGCGACTGTGACCATAGCTGAGGCCCTGTCCCATGCCAGCCATGAATTTTGCCACCGAGCAAGTGGGCAAAGCCAGTCCAGTGACGCCGGCACCAGTCAATTCAAACCCAGGGAGCCCTATTCAGATGTGGGGCTCCCAATTTGATGATGAGTTTGATAAATTGGAGTTCATTCTGAAGACAGGGACAAGGATAATAAAGAGATTCAAAGCCATGCAACTTGGGGAAAAGGTAAAAGGAAATGAGAACATTTAGCCAGGAAAAAAGAAAACCAGGGCAGATGCTCTGCCTTTTTGTTCATTCAATCAGTAAATATTTACTGAGTCCTTTTTGTCCCAGGCATTCTGCTAAGCAGGTGCCATTCCTGCCAGAACTGGGCTTGCAGTTTAGTAACGGAGATGAGCCCATTGCAAAACAACAGTAAATTATGGATTATTATAAATTATGCAAGTGCCACAAAGGAGGGATCCATAAGGTACAGAATGAGGAAGTGTGAAGCCTGCCTGGAGGAGTTATGGAATGCCAAAAGGGGCAGGAGGTCTTCTTAAGCTGGTTCCTAAAGGAGTAATAAAAATTTGCCAAATAGATACAGGTGGAAAGAAGGTGGCCTAGGATGAAGGAACAGTATATATAAGGATGAAGAGATGTAAGGGAGGATGGCCAAAGACTAAACCTGGACTAGAAGGTAGGGGCTGTGGCAGAGATGCCTCTGCGCTTATACAGCCTGGTCATCCTCCTTCCCAGGCACTCAGCCCTTTACGTCTCCCAGCTTCCCTTGCACTTAGGTGTGGCCTGAGTCTGGCCAATGGCATGGGAGTAGAAGTGATGTGCACCCCTGCAGGTCTGACCCACAAAACCCTTCCTCCTATGATCCTCTGCGCATCCTCTGTCTGATGGCTGGAGGCAGAGAGGCCCAAAATGGGAGGATCCTGGGTCCCTCCTGTGCAAAGCTCCCTGCCCAATACCCAGGCCCCAGGTTTGGGGACTTCTCTTTTACGCCAGCTAACTGAGCATTGATATATGGCATGCTATCTGTCTAGAGATGTTGAGAAGATTGCCTTTCAGAGAGAGGGATCTATTATAAATGACCCTTGAAGGCAAACCAACTCGAAGAGGTGAGAGTTACACAGAGGCAGCTTTCCGCTCACTCTTCCTTTATTATTTGTTACCCGTGTCATCTTTCTACCTCTCCCTCGTTCCCCCTCACTCCTCCAGAAAATTTAAGAAAACAAGGAAGCAGGCCACGTCTGATCATAAATCAGCTGCGGGGATCAGCATGTCCATACACTATGTTCCTTCTGTTCCTCTCCTTGCCACTCTGCAACGCTTTGGTTGTTTTTCATCTGGGAGTCCCTGACCCTCTAGTTGGATGCTGCCCTTTTTGTATTAGCCTCCAATGAGCAATGGGATAGAGAACTCACGTTTGCCTTTAGTGGCCCAGTTCTCCAATCTCCCATCCTTGCCAAGACTTGTGCATGGAACAGGTTTGATTGGCAGGTTAGGAATAATTAGAGGGCTGTATTCTGCCAGGAGGAAAACACTGAACTGGATATTGAGCCTGGCCAGTCCTATAGCATCAAGCAAGACAGCAAGTGGGTTATCTCCCTTTTCCTCTTTTTCTTCCTCACTTTCTCAGAGGGGACCATTCTTGGGTCCATGACCCAAGGCTTTGTTTGTTCCTTAGGATCTGCCAGCCTTGTCTCTCCGTGGCAATGCAGGGGACATGGTATGCTCGCAGTCCATTTCCCAGCATCTGAGCTCACCATTGTAGAGTCACCTAGGGCATTTGAGGGAGGGAGAGTCTTCACCATCACAGGTCAGTCCAGTCTGGGCTTTGACCCTCCCCATCTGTCTGTCTCTCTCACAGGTAGTGTGATGTATGGGTTTGCCTACGGTGGTTCTCCAGAGGGTTGGTCTTGGTTCGAGCATGTGTGTGCACACACACACATTCATACTACATGTCTCCCAAGGCCAAATAATTCTGAGACAGTTTAGTCTGAATCCAAATTAAGGAAAAGTTTTCCCTAACAGAGCATCACCCATAAAGGTTTCCCTGTCCACAGAAGAGAACTCACTAGACAGTATTACGCAGGGAAGCTTTGATTTGGAGTGAGATATCCTCCCCTGAGGACTCTCTGCAAAGAGAAAGGAATAGCAGCCCCTGCACATACCCTCTCAAGGGGCCTGTGTCCCAGATTTTCCCAGTTCCACCACCTGGACAGTGGAATTTGAAAAGGGAATAGCTCAGCTCTTCCTGCTATTGGTGATAAAAAAACTGAGAGACTTCAGGCTTCAGTTGCTTTGCCTCTTTGCTCATTGACAGATAACACTGTTCAGTGCCCTTTCCAGATGGGAAAGCTCCGGGGCAGAAGTTCACATCTCTCTCCTCATCATGGTCCAGCCACAGCGATCTTCTCCACCTTGGCTTCTGGTTATTATGCCCTGAGCCACTCTGTAAGAAGCTACGGCCCAGAAGCCAGCAGCAAAGGGGCTAGTAGTCATGAGAAAGTCTACATTCACATGACAATCAACAGAGCTCTACCCAGGAGTTAAAAACAGACCCGTAAGCCAGAACCCTAAGGGAGACTCCTAGGGGGCAAGTTACATGGATGTGTTCGCAGTGAGAAAATTTGATTTGTGCCTTTTCTGTATGTGACACAGACTTCCTTAGTGACTCAGATGGTAAAGAATCTGCCTGCAATGCAGGAGACCTGGGTTCGATCTCTGGGCCAGAAAGATCCGCTGGAGAAGGAATGGCTACTCACTCCAGTATTCCTGGCTAGAGAATTACGTGGACAGAGAAGCCTAGTGGGTAGGTACCCATGGGGTCACAAAGAGTAAGACAAGACTGAGCAGCTAACAGTTTCACTGTATGTTACATAGTAATAAAAAGCTAAAATGTAGTCTTACCATATGGAAGGGAGCTAAGTGTCCATATACAGATGAAGAATAAAGATGTGTATATATATATACATATATATATATACACACATATATACACACAAGTGTGTCTGTGTTGGAATACTACTCAGCTGAAAAAAATTAAGTTTGCCATTTGTAACAACATGGATGGTTTGGAGGGTTTTATTCTAAGTTAAATAAGTCAGATAGAGAAAGAAAAATACTGCATGATGTCACTTATATGTAGAATCTAAAAAATAAGACAAACTAGTGATTTTAACAAAAAAAGAAATAGATTCACAAATATAGAGAGCAAACTAACGATTACCAGTGGGGAGAGGGCAGAGGGGAGGGGCAAGATAGGGGTAGGGGATTAAGAGGTACAAACTGCTGCTGCTGCTAAGTCGCTTCATTTGTGTCCGACTCTGTGTGACCCCATAGACAGCAGCCCACCAGGCTCCCTGGTCCCTGGGATTCTCCAGGCAAGAACACTCGAGTGGGTTGCCATTTCCNTCTTTCTACTTAGGAAGCTCATAAACACTAATCTCTATATCTCTTTCCAACTTGACCGAAATTGGCATGCTCTCACCTCTGAGAGTTACTGGTGAAAGTGAAAGTCATTCAGTCATGTCCGACTGTATGCAACCCCATGGACTACAGCCCATGAAATTCTCCAGGCCAGAATACTGGAGTGGGTAGGCTTTCCTTTCTCCCAACCCAGGGATCAAACTCAGGTTTCCCACATTGTAGGCAGAATCTTTACCAGCTGAGCCATCGGGGAAGCCCAAGTGTTACTAGTTTAGTTCAGTTCAGTCACTCAGTCGTGTCCAACTCTTTGTGTCCCCATGAACTGAAGCATGCCAGGCCTCCCTGTCCATCACTAACTCCTGGAGTTTACCCAAACTCATGTCTGTTGAGTCGGTGATGCCATCCAACCATCTCATCCTCTGTCGTCCCCTTCTCCTCCTGCCTTCAGTCTTTCCCAACATCAGAGTCTTTTCAAATGAGTCAGCTCTTCGCATCAGGTGGCCAAAGTATTGGAGTTTCAGCTTCAACATCAGTCCTTCCAATGAACACTCAGGACTGATCTCCTTTAGGATAGACTGGTTGGATCTCCTTGCAGTCAAGGGACTCTCAGGAGTCTTCTCCACCAATTATCTTTCTTTGGACAAATCCTCCTCCTTTATGATGACACCCTGTGAAAGAAAAGGAAAAGTTGTCCCGTGGGCTCAGTCTCCTCGAGGTGTCTAATTTAAACTCAACCCAATATGCAAAACCTATGTGGAAAGGAATGTAAAACTTTATTTAAGATGTTGGGAAATCCCAAAGGAATAAATTTCATTCATAATATAGAGAATACTCAAAACTCCTCTTTACCTTGAAAGTCCCTTGGACTTCAAGGAGATCAAACCAGTCCATCCTAAAGGAAGTCAGTCCTGAGTATTCATTGGAAGGACTGATGGAGAAGCTGAAGCTCTAATACTTTGGCCCCCTGATGTGAGGAACTGACTCATTAAAAAAGGCTGATGATACTGGGAAAGATTGAAGGCAGGAGGAGCAGGGAATGACAGAGGACAAGATGGTTGGATGGCATCACTGACTCAATGGACGTGAGTTTGAGCAAGCTCTGGAAGATGGTGAAGAATAGGGAAGCCTGGCGTGCTGCAGTCCATGGGGTTGCTAAGTCGGACATGACTGAGCGACTTCACTTTCACCTTTTGCTTTCACGCATTGGAGAAGGAAATGGCAACCCACTCCAGTGTTCTTGCCTGAAGAATCCCAGGGCCGGGGGAGCCTGGTGGCCTGCCGTCTATGGGGTCACACAGAGTCGGACACGACTGAAGTGACTTAGCAATAGCAATCAGAACTCCACAAAGACACCCAAAGAATTACTTGAGAATTAGCAAACCCAGAATATGAAATAGGAGCCATATATATTGTGGCATGCAGTTGACTTGTGTGTGTGTGTGTGTGTGTGTGTGTGCACTATTAAGAAGAGGAGGCATATTTGGATGTGAATTTCCCATTCTGCTCACTAAGCCCACAGGATTCTACCAGGAACTCTCCCATGGTTTCCACGAAGTGTTGCCCCACCTGCAGAGGTAGCAAAAGGCCTGCTGCCTCCATTGCTTCATCACCTGCAAATGGCCTTTAAATAAATAAATATGGTTTCTTCTTTGTTTTGGTTGTTCTGGATCTTTGTGGCTGTGCCTGGGCTTTCTATAGTGACAGTGAAAAGGGGCTACTCTTGAATTGTGGTGCACAGGCTTCTCACTGCAGTGGCTTCTCTCGCTGTGGAGCACAGGCTCTAGGCACACAGGATTCAGTAGCAAAGGCTCAGGGGCTCTGGAGCGGGGATCTGTAGCTGTGGCACATGGTCTTCGGTTGCTCTGCAGCATGTGGGATCATCCCAGACCAGGGATCGAACCTGTGTCCCCTACATTGGCAGGTGGATTCTTAACCCCTGGGCCACCAGGGAAGTCCTCCTCAGGGCCCTTTTGCCCATTTTAGAATATTCTCATTGAAGTGATTAAGTATCCTGAATAAATCCTGGTGCAATCATTAAGCCCCCCAAACCCAGAAGCTGCCTCGTCCCATCCTCACCCTGGCCCAGTCAAACCCAACCAGCAGCATGAATAGGCCAGGTCTCTACACTTGAGCCAGGAGAAGGGGCAGCTCCATAATACTCCCCAAGCCTCCCTGTGCAAGGTAGGTTGACAGATTTCAAATCTCACTGTTAACATTTGTTTGTGTCCTGAGATTTGCCTTAATTTGGTCTCAATGTCTTTGGTCTCCTTTTAGCCCATTACTTCACATCCGTCCCCTTGGACAGCTTGAGCAAGCCTCCCCCTTCCTGCTGCTCTGAGTTAGATGACTCTGTGGTCCTGAGACCCATCCCTCACAGGTTAGCTCCTTCTGGTCCACCTGTTAGCCGAGCACCTTGCCTCTCCTTATCGCCATCTGGCCTCAAACTTTACTTCCTTTCAATGGCCTGCGTTCTCACCTGGATTTCTTCCAGACTGCTGACATCTTTCTAGCAAGGAGAAACAAACCCCACAGATGCTTCTGCTTTCCTAACAAGCCTGTTCATAGTCAGCGGGCTGGAGGCCTGCTGCCTAGGGATCTCGAAACACCTCCCAAATGCCAGTAGAGATCAAATACAGATGGAGAGAAATCCCAGTGAACCATATAGACCAATGCATCTTCCCAACACACAGGCCGTGATGCCCCTGTCCCTCTTGCGAGTGGTGAGTCAGGAAATAGAACATGGAGTGAGAAAAGCTGGGGTGACATGGAAATGGGACCATGGCACAGGGCCTGTGTTCCTTGCAGAGCAAGAACTACACTGGGCATGGAAGAATGGTGAGGGCAGGGTGTCCTGGCTCTCCCCAAAATAGCTGTGTGACCTTGGCTGAGCCACTTCGCTTTTCTGAGCTGTATGTTTTCTGTGAAATAAGAGAAATAAAAAAAACTGCCATGTCTGAACATCAAACAAGATGCACAGAGAAAAAGTCTGTCAGAAGTAATAAATGTTGTTTTGAGAGGCAGAAAGGGAAAGAGAGTTGAGTCCAAGGTGAACCAAGCCTTTAACATGCTTGCTGACCTCCACAGTCATCTCTCTGAAGCAAAGAGAACAGGCCCATAATTGGGAATCCTGACCCCAAGAGCCACAGAGACAAGTGTCATCTGCATAAAGCAGCCCACGCTTTGCATGCAAAGCAGCTTCCCCATTAGATCTGCCATCCCACGGTCTAAAATGTGCAGAACACTGGAGTGGAGCTTTATGAAGACACAAGATTTCAGTGCCCTTAAATGGTCTGTCATCTAAGAAGAAAACAAAATACACCCACTTGACCTCAGTGTAGCAACAGTTACCTGAGAACAGATAGGAAGGTCAGACAGAAGTGTGCAGCACGGAGGGCCTCCTGGGGGTGGTGAGAGACCCCTTTCCTTTTGTTTGGGTTGGACCTCTGATGTAGAAGGTTAAGTTGACTATACTTCTCAGAATTACTTCTCAGATAGTCCACAATATGATTCATCACTGGTCTGGGCAAGGCCCGCCTCTATTATTTTTTTTCTCTTTTATTCCTGTTTTCATTCTCCTCCTTCCACAGTCAGCCATTCTAACATATTTAAAGCATATACAATTTTGGGTATGTATTTTGGATTTTATTTATTGAGGTAAAATAGACAGATAACAATGTATTGATTTCAGGTATATCACATAGTAATTTCATATTTGTATACATTGCAAAATGATCACCACAATAAGTCTACTTATCACCCATGACCAGTGGCCAAAAAATGTTTTTCTTATGAGGAGAACTTTTAAGGTCTACTCTCGTGAAAACGTTCGGATGTACAAAAGAGTAGTATTATAGTCACCATGCTGTATATTATTTCTCCACGACTTATTTATTTATTTCATAACTGGAAGTTGGTACCTTTTGACCCTCTTCACCCATTTCTCCCACCTCCACTCCCTCCCTCTGGCAATCACCAACCTGTTCTTTGTATCTATGAACTTGGGTGAGAGGGTTGTTGTTTTTGTTCTGGTATGTTATTTTTTTTAAGCATAGTTTGGTGATTATGGGATCTTTTCTTNCTTAAGCAGTCACAAAATGTCTGGTTCTCCCTTTTCTGCACAGATAACCATGTTTGAAGGGTATCTTAGAGTTTACAAGGAGCCATTGTATATGTGAATCATTTTATTCACGGTCATACTAGTAAGCTGCGTTTTTTCGTAATCTCTCTTTTACAAATGAAAAAGAAGGCCAGCTTCCAAGATGGGGTGCCTGCTAAGTGGCACATTTGGGCTTTGAATGGGCCTTCAGCCCCATGGCTCCGCCTGTACTGCCCTGCTCCCCTTTCCAGGCCACTTCTGCTGTGCAGCCTTCACGGTGCTGAAAGAGGGAGGCCAGGCATGGAGGGCAGAGAAGGAAGGACACTCTCCCTGTATGGTTTCATAATTCCCTGCTTCCTAAAGCGGCCTGGGCATATCCCAGGGGACCAGACAAAGACTTTCAGGAGAGTGGACCACTGCTGGCTCCTCCAACCTCAGGTCCCTAGGGTCTCTCTGTCTCTTGAGCCATCTCAGGGGTGAGCAGGCCAGTGAAGCAGGAGAAGGAGAAGTGGTGTTGTTGTGATGGTGTATAAGTCCTCCCAAGGCTGAGGTTCACCTTCTCACCCCAAGTCCCAACAAACGCCCTAATGAACCCTGAAGCATGGCTCACCACACATTTCAGCAGTCAAACGTTTCCAACAAGGATGCTCTGACTGCAGATGAGACGCGAGTGGAGAGATACACTGCCCTCTGGTGGTCAATCAGGGTCATTACTGCCAGGCCTGTAAAAGAAACGCCGTATGGGGAAGGATATATATTGCATGTGTTAGTCGCTCAGTTGTGTCGGATTCTGCGACCCTATAGACTGTAGCCTGCCAGGCTCCTCTGTCCATGGACTTTTCCAGGCAAGAATACTGGAGGGGGTTGCCATGCCCTCCTGCAGGGGATCTTCCCCAACCCAGGGATCGAACCCAGGTCTCCTGCATTGCAGGCACATTCTTTACCATCTGAGCCATCAGGGAAGCCCATATGGGGCAGTGATTACTTTTATTAAGTGCCTGCTGTGTGCCAGGCACTATGTATAAAGCTGCAGGTTAGGATAGAGTAAAACATGCAAGTCCTGACCCCGGAGGACTCATACTTTAGTGCAGGAGTCAATGTTCCCACACGAGTTGACAAGCATTGCACCAAGATAGGACCTGAAGAGTGGCTCATGGAAGGGCTTTACAGGAGAAGCGCAGAAAGAGAGGTTGCATCGCGATGAGGCAGCTGGGGAAGGCTTCTCAGCCCTGAGGACGGGCAGAATTGAAACAGATGGAGAGAGTGAGAGATTACGGTCTCCCCTTCTGAAACCCTTCAGGAGCCCCCGTCGTCTCCATGAGCATTAAATCCCATGTCCTTGCCTGCTCTGCAGCCCCTCCTGTTTCACCCTGGCCTCCTCACAGTTCCTGAGAACTGCATGTTGCTTCTGTGTTCTTCCACACTCCTGGACTGTGCATTCCACCCTCTGCACTTTGTCTGCTGGACAAGCCCCCACTCCGCTTTTAGAACTCTGCTTGTGGAACATAACATGTTCTCTGGAACTTCTCCCCAAGTAGGTAGCTGCCCCTCCTCTGTGATCTCACAGCCCCTGGTCTGTGCATCTCTGGTTCATAAGGCTTATTAAGCGTCTTTCCATCACTAGGCAATACGTGTCTTAAGAACTGGGACTATCTGATGGACAGAGGATTCCTGAGGCAGGGGAGGGCGAACAGTGGGCAGTGAGAAGGGAAAAATAAATTGGTGGTGAACACACAGGGAAGTCGGGGAGGGAAAAGCCACTGAACCTCAGTCTAAATTAAGTCTGCATCCAGATAAATGTGTCCTGAAGGCAGCGC
>SJYA01002524.1:1157863-1291618 GCA_006410615.1 Neotragus moschatus
CTCAGTTGTGTCGGATTCTGCGACCCTATAGGCTGTAGCCTGCCAGGCTCCTCTGTCCATGGACTTTTCCAGGCAAGAATACTGGAGGGGGTTGCCATGCCCTCCTGCAGGGGATCTTCCCCAACCCAGGGATCGAACCCAGGTCTCCTGCATTGCAGGCACATTCTTTACCATCTGAGCCATCAGGGAAGCCCATATGGGGCAGTGATTACTTTTATTAAGTGCCTGCTGTGTGCCAGGCACTATGTATAAAGCTGCAGGTTAGGATAGAGTAAAACATGCAAGTCCTGACCCCGGAGGACTCATACTTTAGTGCAGGAGTCAATGTTCCCACACGAGTTGACAAGCATTGCACCAAGATAGGACCTGAAGAGTGGCTCATGGAAGGGCTTTACAGGAGAAGCGCAGAAAGAGAGGTTGCATCGCGATGAGGCAGCTGGGGAAGGCTTCTCAGCCCTGAGGACGGGCAGAATTGAAACAGATGGAGAGAGTGAGAGATTACGGTCTCCCCTTCTGAAACCCTTCAGGAGCCCCCGTCGTCTCCATGAGCATTAAATCCCATGTCCTTGCCTGCTCTGCAGCCCCTCCTGTTTCACCCTGGCCTCCTCACAGTTCCTGAGAACTGCATGTTGCTTCTGTGTTCTTCCACACTCCTGGACTGTGCATTCCACCCTCTGCACTTTGTCTGCTGGACAAGCCCCCACTCCGCTTTTAGAACTCTGCTTGTGGAACATAACATGTTCTCTGGAACTTCTCCCCAAGTAGGTAGCTGCCCCTCCTCTGTGATCTCACAGCCCCTGGTCTGTGCATCTCTGGTTCATAAGGCTTATTAAGCGTCTTTCCATCACTAGGCAATACGTGTCTTAAGAACTGGGACTATCTGATGGACAGAGGATTCCTGAGGCAGGGGAGGGCGAACAGTGGGCAGTGAGAAGGGAAAAATAAATTGGTGGTGAACACGCAGGGAAGTCGGGGAGGGAAAAGCCACTGAACCTCAGTCTAAATTAAGTCTGCATCCAGATAAATGTGTCCTGAAGGCAGCGCGGTGCCAGAAAGGCTCTGGAGTAAGAGGGGTCAAGGGCAAGGTGAAGGGCTGACTGTAGGTGATGTGAAGACAAAACCCGTGAAATCCTTTAGGAACCCATCGCACCAGTGGAGATATGCAGCATACAGTCATAATTGGTGAAGAATAGCAGACTGGAAGAAGCCAAACAATTGGAGGAGTTGAAAGTCTGGGCAGGGACTTCCCTGGTAGTCCAGTGGTTAAGAATCCAATGCAGGGGACACAGGTTCCATCCCTGGCCCAGGAAGATCCCGCACACCGTGGAGCAGCTAAGCTTGTGCGCTGCAACGACTGAGCAGCAGTTCATGTGCCTGGAGCCCATGCTGAGCAGTAAGAGAAGCCCTGGCAGCGAAGGCCTGCGCACCGCAACAAAAGTCCTCACTCACCGCAACCAGAGGAAGCCGTGTGCAGCAACGAAGGGTGTTTAACATTCATTTTAAACACTAAAAAGAAATGCTTATTTATTTATCAACAAATAAAAATTTTAAAAGAAGAAACTCTGGGCACCTAGGGGAATGCGCCACAACCTTGTCAAACTCCAGTATGCAGATAATCACCTGGGGCCTTGTTAAAACACGTTCTGACTCCTTCAGCTGGCGGAGGGGCCTGAGATGCTACGTATCTAACTAGCTTCCAGGTGGTTCCTGGACTGGTCCACAGACCACGCTGTGAGGATCTTTGAGTGAGTTAGAAGCAGTGCCGGGTCCATGCCGGGCTCCAGGAGCACAATGGTGAGGAGCAGATGGTGTCTCTGGGGGAGGAAAGGTGCCCCTTCCCCAGGTGGACACAGTGGAGCACACGGCTTCCTGAGCAGCTGGTGTTCCAGCCCCCACTTGCCCTTTGAGAGAGAGACAACCTGTAAAACCCTTTGTGGCAGCTCCAGGAGAACCGGTAACTCAGAGGTCGGCAGAGGTGGGGGAGCCCACTGGAAGACAAGGTAATGACTTGGCCTGCCACAGTTGGGCTCAAGCCGCAAGCTGGAGGCTCAGATCTGGGACCAGTGGGCCCACTGATGACAGAGACGGGCGAGGGGAGGTGGAGCCCAGCGACTGATCTAACCCTTGGGGCCTTTTTCAGGATGACACTCTTCTAACACATTTCCGTTTCTTTTGTTGTCTTGCAGGTCACCGTTCCCTTTATGAACGTAAGTGCTTGTGGTCCTCAAGATGCCAAGTCTCCTCCCACCCTCCTGCTCCATTGGCAGAGTCAGCCTTGGCCCCTATGTGTCCGGGGGTTGAGAATCTTTGTTCAGTGACCTGAAAGGGGAGTCAGCCCTCAGACAGCCTCACATCCGGACCATGCCTGTGCCCCACCCACCCCCCTTAGCAGGACCTGTCTCCCCAGCCTCACCCCAACCTTCCAGGAGCCAAAATGTGCCTGCCAGCTCCCTCTGAGCTCACCTTGCCCTTATTTCCTGTATGAGTTAGAAAGAGAGAACAGATGCCACCCGAATGAGTGTGGTTTGGAGCCAGGACAGAGCCAAGTGGAACTTCTGAGGCTCAGACCCTGTGCCTTCCACCTACATCAAGGGCTCGGGGACCGTGGATGTTTGTGCCCTGGAGCCTGGCCATTGCGGGTGAACCAGGCTGGGTGGACTCTCAGCCAGATCAAGTAGAGCCTCAGCTCATTGTGAGTGAAGCAGGGATAGTTAACAACTATCTTGAAAGGTGACTTTGAAGATTAACTGAGATAACCAGGGGCGTGCTCAGCACAGTGCCTCACACAGGCTAAGCCCTCAGAAACAGAAGCTATTTATTCTCCGTGTCTTGGTCCTATGGGGTGGGGGGCCGAGCATGATGTGAGGAGAGGGGAGAGGAGAATTAAAGCAGAAAGACAGCAAGAACCTTTGAAACTAGAGGGAAGCAGGGAGCAGAGTTACACCCGCAGTCAGCTCTCCGCCGCCCCTCTTCCCTCCCACAGCTGTGAGTCCCAGGTTGGGCTGGCCTGGCCGCTGTGTCTGCTGGAAGCTCCTGGCGTCCCACCCCCAGGGCCCCCCCTGCTCTCAGGTGTCCCCCTCCCCATCACGCCTCCAGCTGAGAAAGATCAGCTGCCCTCACCTCTCCCCATGCGTCTTTGCAGAGTTTGATGGGGCGCCGGGCGGATGACAGCGGGAACAGTTGTGATCACTGGCGGAATCCTAGCTACGGTCATCCTCCTCTGCATCATTGCTGTCCTGTGCTACTGTAGGCTCCAGGTCAGTGCCCGGGGCCCGGGGCCACAGGCTGCCAGCAAACCGCTTCCCCAGCGTGGAGGCGACAAAGCCCCAAGCCTAGAAAGCGGGAGGCTTATGTCGAGGGGGCTGGACCTTGCGGGGTGGTCAGAAGGGAGCTTTCGCTCAACCTGCACGCTCTGGGCACCTGAGCAAGTGAGCTGGGAAAGCAGCGGGTCCTTGTGTGGTGTCTCCTGGAGGTCTGAGATTTCAGGATTAGCGGGAAGGACACCTGTAGGGAAATTGAAAGCAGCTCCCAGCACCCCAGCCTGGGCTCAGTGGAAATCTGTATGTCCCTCCCTCTCTGCCTCCCGGCCTCTCTCAACCACGTGCGTGCTAAGTCGCTCAGTTAGGTCCAACTCTTTGTGACCCCGTGGACTGTAGCGCGCCAGGCTCCTCTGTCCATGAGATTCTCCAGGCAAGAATACTGGAGTGGGTTCCCATTTCCTTCTCCAGGAGATCTTTCCCACTTAGCAATCGAACTCGCATCTCTTAAGTCTCCTGCATTGACAGGTGGGTTCTTTACGCCTAACGCCACCTGGGAAGCCTCTCAACAGCCCCCTGGAGTTAATACACGAGAAGTAGGTGGAGGAAGCAAGAAGAACTGATCTTGCGGGGCCGGGAGGACTTCGCTGTGGACCGTGGGCGCCTGGTGCTGACTTGTGTCTCCAGGGTTGCCCAAGGGCCCCGTGCGGGGTCCTCAGCAGAGCAGGGGTGCGGGTGTCTGCACAGACCCAGAGGGGGCACCCCGCCCTCAGGCAGCTCTCCCCTTTCTCCCCTCAGTATTACTGCTGCAAGAAGAACAGAGCGGAGGATGCAGATGAGGAAGAGGAGGAGGAGCACGACCTGCCCACACACCCCAGAGGCCCCAGCTGCAATGCCTGCAGCTCCCAGGNCCAGAGGGGGCACCCCGCCCTCAGGCAGCTCTCCCCTTTCTCCCCTCAGTATTACTGCTGCAAGAAGAACAGAGCGGAGGATGCAGATGAGGAAGAGGAGGAGGAGCACGACCTGCCCACACACCCCAGAGGCCCCAGCTGCAATGCCTGCAGCTCCCAGGCCCTGGATGGCCGAGGCAGCCTGGCGCCGGTCCCCGGCGAGCCCTGCGGCCAGCCGTGCCGGGTGGCGGCCGGCCACTGCACCGCCTGCTCCCCGTACACCTCCCCCTTTTACATACGGACGGCTGACATGGTGCCCAATGGGGGTGGAGGCGAGAGGCTCTCCTTTGCTCCCACCTACTACAAGGAAGGGGGACCCCCATCTCTCCAAGTGGCAACGCCCCAGAGTTACCCGGTGACGTGGCCAGGCTCTGGGCGTGAGGCCTTCACCAATCCAAGGGCTATTAGCACAGACGTGTGACCCCTTTCACCCCCGACCCCCACAACACGTACCAACACTGCTGCCCCCCACCCCCAGGATCGTCAATGGGGGCAGCAGACGACCCCTCCCACAGCAGGTCCTACAAAGACCTTCTCAGTCTCTCTGGCTCTCCCTGCCCCACAGCGGAAGGCTCACCCAGATTCAGGGGGTCCAGGGCACTGAGAGCCAGGGCAGGGGCTGGCCCCACGTCCCAGAGGAAGGGGGCCTGACAGGTCGTGTGGGCAGCCTGGCCGGCTTCTCTGCTGGGACTTTCCTCCGGCCAGGCCAGCATCACAGCCCTCGCACTCCCCTCCATCCCCGGGCTTTGCCAGACTCTGAGGAGACGACCAGGAGAAGCTAAGCAATGGCTCCGGAGGTCTCCAGAGTCCTTGGGGGATGAAAGGAGAGAGTGGGGGACGAGGGCAAGGGCAGAGGCCAGACCTGAGGCGCTGGCAGAGCGTGAGAAGGGCGGGGAAGGACTGAGGGCTTTTCCAGGACTTGCCTGCCGCAGTGACCCCAAGAGCTAGTCCACCGTCCCGTGTTGTGCTTCAGCTTCCTGGAGACTTAGTCCCCGTAGCTGTTCCAACACAGATGTTACTTCCTGAACATGCTTGTATTTGCCCCCATCCTCACGGAACGTAGCGGCTTTAAAGGCTTTAAAGGCCATGGCATAAGGTTATTTGCAGGGAATGCACCCAACGTGGACGTCTAACCTTGTCTCCCCGCAAATCCTCTTTCTCTGCCTTGGGAACCAGCTATCCGGGCTGTGGAAACTTTGCCAAATTTTGTTACTAGAGTTTGAGTGGCTTAGAGAAGGAGAGCCTGCCGATGGTGTCTGGGGCCCTGGTCCGCCACGCTGAGTGTGGTGCCTCAATGCGGCCCTGCAAAGACCTGGGCATTCCCAGGTGTATACACACACACATCTGTCACCACCTGGTGTGTGCACACACACACACACACACACGTCTGTTACCACCATGTGTGTGCACACACACATCACCACCAGCGCTCACCAGGGCTCTGCCAACTTCAGGAACCTCAGAGCAGAAGAGTGATGTGGCAGCTAGAAAGAAAGTCTGCCTCCAGACAGCGGGAGTGGTAGCTGATCAGGGTGGTGGCCGCGGCTGCCAGCTGATGGGCACAGGAAGCGTCTGTGGAGTCTCCCGTGAAACAATGCTGCCGCGTGGAAGCCCCTCCAGAGACCCGGTGTCCTACCTGGGCATCCAGCCGTGAGGCCGCAGACCAGCACCCCGTCTTTCCACCAGGGACGGCAGCGCTGGCTCCGAGGATGGGGGCAGATTTGACTTGGCAATCAGATTTCATGCTGGCCACCCTCCCTCTGCTGACCCAACCCTCAGTCTCTGAACGAGGGCCTGTTTATTGCTGGGTCACTCCAGCCCCAAGTCCAGGTCCCAGATATAACTCAGCTGTGGTCTTATGCTGTTTGCGTGGCTGCATCTGATGAGTGTCCCAGTTGATGTAAGGGGTGGCTGCCCACCCCCTCCTAAGGGCATTAGTAACCCCCAGCCTCTCTTGAGTCATTGCAGCGTGTGGGACAAGAAGGGAGCAGGCCCCTTGGCCGATGTTTGCTGAATTTTGAGTTTTGCATCTGAGAAAGGGAGGGTACAGCTGGGGGAGGGGTGAAGGGGAAGAGAATTCGCCATACCTTTGCCTCCCTCTGGGCACTTCTCATCTGGCATCTCAATCTGGAATCGAAGCTGACTGGGTTGAGAACCAGAGGACCTGGGATCTGGTCACGTTGGGTTACTCTGGGTCCTCTGATGGACCTTATCTCCCCTGAGACCCCATTTCCTCCAGGGAAATGGAACTCGCCCAGATGGATTCTGAGGGCCCTTTAGTGCTCCAGGAAACAAGAATTCCTCAGAAAGTCCTGCCAGCCAGACCTCTCTCTCGCTCCAGTCCTGGCAGGGGGCTGGATACACTTTCCAACTGCTGATCCAGTGTGCACGGATGCCTGTGGATGGATCCAAGACCACAGTACATTGCAGGATTAGCTGGTGAAGCAATTTTAACGTCAGAAAAAAGCCAGCATGTTTGACGCTCCTACTGGGTGACTTCAAGTTCTCTGCTACTAGGAAGCAGCTTTCAGTGGGGGTAATCAGCTCTGTCTCTGAGAGCCCAGAGGGACCAGCTTAGGGACAGTGGCTTTCGCATCCCCACACCCATCCCACTGCCAGCCCTTCCTGGGCTAAGCACACCCGTTGATGTGAGCTGCTGGGCCTGGCCACCCTAGCTGCCTCCTGATGGCCAGCCCCAGTGCCTTGCCGGCCTGGGATTCCACAGTCACACAACCACATCAGGGGCTGTCCCTCCTCACCCCCCAAATTCCAGTACCTCCCACCTTCAGAGAAGTCAAGACCCAGTCAACNTCCTTGTGTTCTGCCTAAACCCACAGAGAACAAAGGGAAATGATGGCTGAGCTCTACAACATAACCCACAGGCCACCAAGGACTCTATTTCCCTGGCTAACCGCCATATCATCATTTCTAACCCCTCCTATCTGGGAGGTGGGTGGGGGAGAATTCCTAAGAAAGAAAATCAAAGTCCTCTTTCTCTATTTAGCTTCCAAAAGGCTAAGCCGACTCTGCAACCCTGCTGTGCTCCTGTTCATCTGTTTTTGTCATAACACTTAAAGTGTGACCTTAGGGAAGTTTTTCATGTAATTCTAAGTTATTTGGGGAAATGTATCCACGGACTTGTTTCCACTTCAAAACAAGCTAAGGCGGCTTGACTGGCACTAGGAGACTGAGAGCTGGGAAATAAGACTCTGGGACCTAAGTCTGCTAGTTCTGTAAAAGAGCAGCAAACCACTCCCATGCCCCGCTTCCACATGCATCCTCAGAGAGGGCTGGCCAGCCAGATCCAGACAGCCACCAAGCACCACCCGCCCATCTCCTGCCCCACCTGCCTTCATCCGTCCTCTGTGTCTTGCTGTGGCTTCATCAGTCCAGATCATATTGCTTCTGCCTTTCCTCCCTTTCCCTTTGCTTCAGTTCAGTTCAGTCATTCAGTCCTGTCCGACTCTTTGTGACCCCATGGACTGCAGCATGCCAGGCTTTCATGTACATCACCAACTCTGGGAGCTTGCTCAAACTCATGTCCATTGAGTCGGTGATGCCATCCAACCATCTCATCCTTTGTCATCCCTTTCACCTGCCTTCAGTCTTTCCCAGCATCAGGGTCTTTTCCAATGAGTCAGTTCTTTGCATCAGGTGACCAAAGTAAAGCAAAAATACATCTTTTGCATCAGAAGCTTACAATCCTGTACCTTTTATCCTTTTTTGGATGTGGCATGCAGGATCTTAATTCCTTGCTCAGGAGTTAAACCAGCTCTCCCTCCAATGGAAACACAGAGTCCTAACCACTGGATCAATAGAGAAGTCCCTACAGGGTACTTTTAGATGGGAGAAAAGAGAACCTATGAGTGTAAAAAAGTGCAAGTGTTAGATGCTCAGTTGTGTCCAACTCTTTGTGACCAGGTGGACTGTAATCCACCAGGCTCCTCTGTCCATGGAGTTCTCCAGGCAAGAATACTGGAATGGGTACCCATTCCCTTCTCCAGGTAATCTTCCCAACCCAGGGATCAAACCCGAGTTTCCTGCATTGCAGGCAGATTCTTTATCATCTGAGCCACCAGGGAAGTAATGTTGACACTTTAATCACAAGTTCTGTTCTGGACCTAACTAAACAACTCAAGGTTAAACAGAAGCCTGACCCTCCTCACAAAGTTCTCTGAACTCTTCCCAAACACAAGACCCAACCAGGGAACAGGTCTTCAGATAACCAGTCGGTGCTGTTGCCCGCAATATGAGGAGGCCATGGCTCACTCCCCGGGGATGGAGTCTCTTGAACGCTCCTTCTGGCAGGAATCCTGAGCAGGGCAGGGCCCTGTTGGAAAGTGGAAGGAGGGTGGAGAATGGCACCTCCACCTTCTAATGTCTAAAAGGCAAGACCATCAAAAGCAACCACACGTAGGCTATGAAAAATCTCAACGCTCACCAAATCTTTGAAAGCATTGTCCAATGAAAAATTTCAAATACATCCAGGAATAATACTGGATAAACACTTCTCATGAATATTCTTAAGGATAATATTTTCTGCCTTGTAATCCATTTGTTGGGCAGCCATGAACTCTTCCTGAAGCTTAGGAGATGAACATCCATCCAGGGTCCCAGCCATAAACACAGCAGAAGTCTCCCTTTCTCCAGCAAACTACCTCCCACAATCCTAAGTGAGCCTGCTTCCCAGGATGGTCCTTTTCCAAGGGTGATTGGTCTCAGGGGGACGATCTGGCCACGCCTCCAGGGAGCACTTGACTCCCCAACTTCCTGTCCATCTGGTCATGAAGCAACCCCCGACTCCTTCTTATACACATACCACCACTACCATCAGCAAGGAACCCCAAGCCATAGCTTGGAGTTGGCAGTTAGGCAAGGCAGCCGTTTCCCTGAGCTCACTGGCTCCCAGGCCTGCTCCACCCAGTGGACAGGACAGGTCCAGTCTTCACAGGGGTAAATGTCCAGAAACTGAGTGACTGGACATCTGAGATCACCTTCCCCTCCAAGTCTCCACAGCCGATGACAGGGCCCAGCCAGCCCTGGCCATTGGCACCTGAGGCCCTGGAGGCCCATGGGGCTCCAGTGCTGGCCTGCCTGCAGGTATAGGCCCGGTCCCACACCCACGCTAACCCATCACAGTATCTATATATCCTCCTGGGCTGGGTTTTGCCTTAGGCCGGAGATTTTCTTTCTACCCATTGGGAATTATATCCTTACTCCTAACAAAAGATCTTTCCCCTGAGAAGATCCATGTTCTGGGCCTAATCAAACCTCCTAAATTCATAACTGAGGCCTGACCCTCCTCACAACATCTGAGTTCTTTCTGCAAACATGTAGGGCCCAACCAAGGAATCTAGAATGATCAGAAGACCTCAAACCCCAGACCCCTACATAGAGATCAAGGGTCTCACCAACCCCCTCCCCCTCCCCTTCCCCTGCCTCCCTCCCACCCTTATCTTCACATCTAGAAAGGAGTCGTGCGCTGGTGTCAATGAATGAGAAGGAACCTGAAAGAGAAAAATTAAGAATCGAGAATTTTCGAAGAGGGAAAAAAGTGGTAATATAAAATGTCTGACTCTGGAAGAATACACACACATGTACACACACACACACACACACACACACACACACACACACACACAAAGAAAAATGGCTTCCTGTTGGAAGGGAGAGGGGAATTGATGAGTTGAAGGCAGAATCAAAACTTTCCAGTGTACGCACGTGCTAGGTTGCTTCAGTCATGACCCACTCTGTGTGACCCTATGGGCTGTAGCCCTCCAGGCTCCTCTGTCCGTGGGATTCTCCAGGCAAGAATACTGGAGTGTGTTGCCATGCCCTCCTGCAGGGGATCTTCCCAATTCAGGGACCAAACCCACGTCTCTTATGTCTCCTACATTGGCAGGCAGGTTCTTTATCACTAGCGCCACCTGGGAAGCCTCTTTGAATATATACCTGGTTATGTTATTTTCCTTTGGTGACTTTATATTTTGAAAAGTGTTTTCTCTCAGTTAAATTATACCAGACTGTGTCTGAGAAGAGCAAGTACTCTCCAGGAAGTCATATGCAGGTACATACCTGGCTATGAGCAGAGCCCTTGGGGGCAAGCCTGCTGAGGCCTGTGCTCAGATCTGAAGAGATGCCAAGTGGTCAGGAGTCTCTTCAGATGTTGCCGTGTTCGGACTCTCCCAGCTCTGGGGCTGGGTCATGGCTCGTGCGTGCCCACTCTCCACAGGCAAAGGGGTTTCTGTGCTACAAGTCTGTACCAAATTTCTCTCCACAAGACCAGCGGGCAGAAGACTAAAGGGAAAAACAGTGTCAACCCACATAGGTTCATATCAGATAAAAATTTTTTGAATTGCTTTCTGTTGTGGTAAATGATCTATAACATAAAATTTACAGTTTTAAATATTTCGAGGTATACAATTCAGTAGCCTTAGTTCAATAGCGGACTTATTTATTTACCTATTTATTTGAGATATAATTGACATATAACATTGTATTAGTTTTAGGTGTACAACATAATTTAATATCTATATATATTGCAAAATGATCATTGCAGTACATTTAATGTCCATTACCACATACAGTGACACATTTGTTGTTTCTTGTGATGAGATTTTAAGTTCTATGCTCTTAGCAACTATCCCAAATGCAATACAATGATTTTTAAAATACTTATTTGGCTGCACTGGGTTTTCATTGTGGTATGTGAGATCTAGCTGCCTGATCAGAGATTGAACCCAGGCCTCCTGCATTGGGAGCGCAGACTCTTAGCCACTGGACCGCCAGGGTAGTCCTCAGTAATTTTTAAAAATACATAATTATTAACTGCAGTCACCATGCTGCACATTACATCTCCAGGACTTTTTATCTCATAACTGGAAGTTTTACTTTTTTAAGTTGATGACAAGTTAAATGCATTCTGAAGCTCTACCTTTTTATCCACCCCCACTCACCCCAACATGCTATATTTTTTGTGATATTTTATTTTATTTTAATTAATTTATTTTAATTGGAGGCTAATCACTTTATAATACTGTAGAGGTTTTTGCCACACATTGACATGAATCAGCCATGGGTGTACATATGTTCCCCATCCTGAACCCCCCTCCCACCTCCTTCCCCATCCCATCCCTCAGGGTTGTCCCAGTGCACTGGCTTTGAGTGCCACATGCTATATTTTTGATGTCACAGTAGGTTCTTTTAATACTGTGCTTCTCTAGTTCATTTGCTAGGTTTTTCCCCTAGAGAGGGCAGTGGGCCAAGGGCTCAGGATCTAGGTTCTGGTCTCAGTTTTGTACTAGTAAACACATAGCGTTAAATGGTCACTTAGTCCCTCAGTTCCCCTGTCTGTAAAATGAGAGATTTAGACTATTTAGACTATACAACTATTTCAATCATTTCATTTTAGTATTTCATGTCCCCCTTTTAAGGAGATTCTTTCTTTCTTTTTTTTTAATCTCAGGTGTACATGAGTTCCCAATCTTGAACCGCCCCCCCCCACCTCCCACTCCACATCAACTCTCTGGATCATCCCCGTGCACCAGTCCCAAGCATCCTGTATCCTGAACCGAATATAGACAGACGACTCGTTTCCCACACGACAGCACACGTTTCAGTGCCATTCTCCCAAACCTTCCCCCCCTCTCCCTCTCCCTCAAAGTCCAAAAGTCCATTCCATGCATCTGTGTCTCTTTTGCTGTCTCATATACAGGGTTATCATCACCATGTTTCTAGATTCCATATATATGAGTTAGTATACTATATTGGTGCTTTTCTTTCTGGCTTACTTCACTCTGTATAATTGGCTTTTAAGGAGATTCTAGGCAAAGAAGCTCAAAGCCAAAGTGGAAGGATCCTATTGGTTATCTAAATCCAATCTAGTGAATTCACATTTCAGCAAAGACGAAACTTCCTGGCTGTCAGAAATCTGACACATTTGTAACTTTCGGAAATTGGTATGTGGCAGAAAGTTGTAAATGAAGTCAAGGGGCCAGAAACCATCATTCTCTTGGTAAGCCAAGTGCTTCCCTCTGCAGCCATGTCCATAGCTTTGAGCTGTGTGACTCAACACCAAGGGTGAACCAAGGTGCTCCCAAGTTGAGCTAGGCAGGAAAAAAGCCCAAATGGAGGAAAACAGTCATGAGAGAGCAGGGCTAACATAGGCAAAACTCTTCATTCAACTGCCATTTGCTGGGGATGTAACGCTAGGTGCTAAGCATTGTGCTAGGAGTTAGAGAAATAGAAATGAAAAGTACCACCCTTGTCCTCAAGCGGGTTATATTCTAGGATAGAAAATTAACGCATATTTCACAGGTAAAATACTAAACCTTCCAAGTATTTACTTGCCCTTAACTAAAACACAGAGTGGAGGGACTTCTCTGGCAGTCCAGTGGTTAAGGAAGACTCCATGCTTCCAATACAGGAGGCATGGATTCAATCCCTGGTCAGGGAACTAAGATCCCGCATGCTACCTGGCATGGCCAAAAAATTTTTTAAAAGACAAAAAACAAAGTGGATACTCAAAGAGTATAAGATGGAGTCCATTGTCTTCAGATTGGCATGGTCAAAGCCAAGGGCGGGGGGGGGGCGTCCATCCGCCTGTCAAATGTGGCTTCGTTACTTTAGGAAGTAGATACCAGCCTCAGCGTTTCTTTCCTGCCAGACTTTGTCCCCATGTTAGAAAGAGTGAAATTGCTAAGAACAGTATCTTAGCTCAGGTTGACAAATTACCGTAGATAGGTAGCTTAAACAGTGAACATTTATTTCTCACAGTTCAGGAGACTGGGATGCTCAAGATCCAGGTACTATCAAATTTGATGTCTGGAGAGGGCCCGCTTCCTGGTTCATGCATGTCCATCTTACACTGTGTCCTCATGTTGTGGAAGGATCTAGAGAGCTCTCTGGGGCCTCTTTAATCCTATCAGGAGGGCTCCATCCTCATGACCTAATCACTCCCTAAAGACTGTGCCTCCTAATATTTCACTATGGGTAGGATTTCAATATGCAAAATTGGGGGAGACAAAAGCATTCAGTCCATAACAGACGGGTCCCACGTCCCTGGGGCAGAAATCATTAATCAAGGCAATTTTTAGGTGATAAACACAAACTGAAATTCAACCAGAGTGGGCACAGATATGAAGAGGATGTGCTAGAGCCTTGAGAAGATGGAGATACATAATGTGGTAAATTAAAGAGAGAAGAAAAAAGATAGACTGGAAGAGTCAATACGATTGTGAGGATCGGAGTCCTAGGGATAGAGGGCAGTCAGAGGTCACATAATCACCCTCACCTCAATGTACTGTCAACGCAAATAATCAATAACCAATCTAAAAATAGAAGGGAGTTTTATTCAAGCCAAACTGAGAATTATAGCCCAGGAGACAGCTTCTCAGTAGCTCTGGGAATTACCCCAGAGAAGCATGGTTTTCAGCAGTTTTATATCTTATCAGAACAAAGAAGATCAAACATCAGCAGGGTGCATTCCTTCAAGTTAAAAAAAAAAAAAAGGATTAGCACATCCAGTGAGTCAGTATGACCTTGGGGCCGGGAAGGGAGCTTTATCATCAAAGGAGTACTTGCATTGATGTTCCAGGAAGCGGGGCATTTATCTCTGTCTTCAAAACAGACATTCTTTACTTCTGGACACCACACCCTTTTCTTTAATGGTTAGAGCAGCTGTACAATATACGTGTGATGGACCACAGACAGGATGTCCTAACTGGCATAAAGTTCAAGCCAAATCATGTACAAGCTAGAATGACTTCCTCAAATCTCAATAAGTGAAAATTTCTTCCATCAACCATTAGAAACCATCTGGCTGGGAGTACTTCCCTGGTGNTTAATGGTTAGAGCAGCTGTACAATATACGTGTGATGGACCACAGACAGGATGTCCTAACTGGCATAAAGTTCAAGCCAAATCATGTACAAGCTAGAATGACTTCCTCAAATCTCAATAAGTGAAAATTTCTTCCATCAACCATTAGAAACCATCTGGATGGGAGTACTTCCCTGGTGGTCCAGTGATTAAACATCTGTGATTCCACTGCAGGGGACACAGATTTGATCCCTGTTTAGAGAACTAGGATCCCTCATGCTGTGTGGTGCAGCAAAACAAAATATGCATGCATGCTCTTTGGGTTTCCTTGGCAGTCCAGTGGTTAGGACTCCACGCTTCCACTGCATGGGGTGCAGGTGGAAATGGCACCCCACTCCAGTATTCTTGCCTGGAAAATCCCATGGATGGAGGAGCCTGGCGGACTCAGTCCACAGGGTCGCAAAGAATTGGACACGAATGTGCAACTAACACACACATACACACAGGTGGTGCAGTGGCAAAGAATCCACCTACCAAGCAGAAAATGCAGGTTCAGTCCCTGGGTTGGGAATATCCCCTGGAATGGCAAGCCACTCCAGTACTCTTGTCTGGGAAATCCCATAAACAGAGAAGCCTGGCAGGCTAAAGTCCATGGGGTTACAAAGTTGGACACGACTTAGCAACTAAACTAAACCTTTAGGAGAATAACATTACATTCTTTTTAAGATAAACACCACTTATTAAAATGTAAATAATAGTGAGGAATGTTAGTCAAAAGGTACAAACTTTCAGCTATAAGACGTAAGTTCTGGAAATCCAATACAGCATGGTGACTGTAGCTTATGCTGCATTGTATACTTGAAATTTGCTCTACTATAAAGCCACAGTCATCAAGACAGTATGGTACTGGCAGATCAATGGAACAAAATAGAAAGCCCAGAGATAAATTCACTCACCTATGGACACCTTATCTTTGACAAAGGAGGCAAGAATATACAATGGATTAAAGACAGTCTCTTTAACAAGTGGTGCTGGGAAAACTGGTCAACCACTTGTAAAAGAATGAANGCAGATAAGAGATTAAATATCATAATTCTAATATTCTATCTTCCTATGATTATTTAGGGTGCTATTAGTCTTTAAAAACTACATTTAATTTTTAGGTGTGTAACAGGGAAGAACCTTTGTGTTCTCTTATAAGCTAATCACTAAGGAAATGTTGCCTATAAGCTTAAATACACATAATGGCCCAACTCTGGGAACCTTGCCTCCCAGCCAATGAGCATTAGGCTAAAATACCTTTGTTTAGCTCAGAGGACTCATCCTGACCAGGCCCACGTGTGAACGACTGCAGGGAGGGAGAAATTAGCACATCCCCTGCAGAGGCCGATGGGAACCGGGAAGTGCTTGACTTTACGCCCTCACTTTTTAGTATAAAAGAGGCCTGATTCTAACTCAAGTAGGATCGTTTTTTCGCCATATGAGTTCGTTATCTTAGTCTGCTGGCTTCGGGAATAAAGTCACCATTCCTTGCCCCAACAGCTCATCTCTCAGCTTATTGGCCTGCTGTGTAGCTAGCAGTATGAAGTTGGACTTGATAACAGGTATTTATTTCCATTTAGGTCAAGAGTTTTTTTTTTCGTTTAGACTTACTAGGAATTTTTCACATCTTGTACAGATGTGTTAAAAATGCTACACTGAAGTATTATGGGAAGGAAATAATTCCAAAATTATGTATAAAACACCTATAAATCAGATATAATAAAGGACAAAGTATATGACGAACAGAAGTACAACATACTACACTTGATCTTAGCCAAAAGGCTGAGAAAGTACAATATAAATGCTAACTAATATTAAATAATACTCATTTAATAATACAAAGGGACATTTGGTCATATGAAAAGAATCATTAGTTTGTTAGTGGTTTTGACATCATGGTGGACTGATGGTGAATTCATCTGTGCTTTTGCTTTTCTTGCTTTCTGAGAAATTTCTGAGGATTCCTGATCTCACTCAGGAAACATTATAGTAAAAATCTGATTGAAGAAATATACATTTTATCTATGCTGGGGTTTGGTGTTTTGTTTTTTTTTTTTTGGTAATTGGAATGGCAGGCAATGGCACCCCACTCCAGTACTCTTGCCTGGAAAATCCCATGGACAGAGGAGCCTGGTAGGCTGCAGTCCACGGGGTCACTAAGAGTTGGACACGACTGAGCAACTTCACTTTCACTTTTCACTTTCATGCATTGGAGAAAGAAATGGCAATCTACTCCAGTGTTCTTGCTTGGAGAATCCCAGGGACGGGGGAGCCTGGTGGGCTGCCATCTATGGGGTTGCACAGTCAGACATGACTGAAGCAACTTAGCAGCAGCAGCAGCAGCAGCAACCTTTTGGTAAATCTGCCCCATACTTTCATCACTAAATAAAACCCACCGAACTGATGGCTATTCTAAAAGATATTTTCCTTCTTTGTTTAAATTTGCTAATTCAGGCATGAAATTTAAAAACAACTCTACAGAAAGACTATTACCTTGAGTTCACATGGAGTAATTATTGAGGGTGATATTCTTTAATTAAAGAAAGAGGGAGAATAGTTTTTCTTTCTGTACCTACCAAGAATATAATTTTTTTTTAATGGCACCAGCTCCTCTATTGTGGCTCCTGTATGTATTTTTAAATTTATTTATTTGGCTGTGTTGGGTCTTCAGTTGCGGCAGGTGGGATCTTTCCTTGCAGTGTTCGGGTTCTCTCTAGTTGCAGCATCAGGGCTCCAGAGCGCAAGAGCTCAGTTGCTGTGGTGCGCTGACTTAGTTGTTCTGTGGCATGTGGGATTCTGGTTCCCCAACCAGGAACTGAACCCATATTCCCTGCATTGGAAGGCAGATTCTTAACCATTGGACCACTAGGAAAGTCCCAGCTCCTGTTCATTCTGATTGCTGCTGTATAAAATTTTCAAATCAAATGTAATTGTTGAAGTTTTTGTTTTGTTACTTTTTCTCTAGTTTCCAGCAAACATATTGACATTCTTCTAAAAACCATTTGCTCTAAATTTTACCTGGGCTTACTATCTCTGTGAAACTCATAAATAAATGAATGAAAAATTGATAAAATGTGATACAGTATCACTGACGACAGACCAGGATGGTGATTTAGTAACCAGAAGTGTGTGGTTTTTGTTCACACTCCAATAATGGGTCTGATGAGTAATTATAGCCCCACATCAGGTAATGAAACTACTGGCTATAATCAAAAAGATTAGTGGGGACTTCTTAAATTAACTTTCTCCAGACAAACTACATGGAATATAAGAAATTATGAAACTGCCTTGCAGTACACTTATAAGATGCATTCAAACAGGATGTTTTCTTATAAAGCTGCTTGAAACAAAGAATCACTCAATTTTGTGGATAACAATACCAACTTTGCAGGGCTTGCCTATCAGCTATCTTGTTTGTATAACTAAACTGGTGTGCCCCACAAAAGGGCACTTGGTTCTATTTTTTTTTTTTTTTAGGGGCACTTGGTTCTAAGCACCCAGAAGCCTCTGCCTGACTGGATGCAGGACTCAGCAGGCCTGTGGCTTCAGCCCCACTTACCACTTTGTTTTTACAGTTTCTGATCCTCAAAGGTGCATCTGTTGTTTCTGAACCTGGCTTAGTTTTGTTGGTGTATAGTTGATTTACTTTGTGTTAATTTCTGCTGTGTGGCACAGTGATTCAGTTGTATATACACTGTTCCTCATATTCTTTTCCATCATAGTTTAGGATATTAAATATTGTTCCCTGTGCTATATAATAGGACTTTGTTGTTCATCTATCTTATATATAACAGCTTGCATCTGCTAACCCAAACTCCCAATCCTTCCCTCCCTCTCCCCCCTCCCCTTTGGCAACCACAATTCTGTATTCTATGTTTGTGAACCTGTTTCTCTTTTTCAGATCATGTCCCTTTATATTTCACAGGTAAGCATATGGTGTTTGTCTTTCTTCATCCGATTTACTTAGTTTAGTATGATCATCTCTAGGTCCATCCATGTTTCTGCAAATGATGCTTCCTCCTTTTCTATGGCTGAGTAATATTCCATTGTATATATCTACCACATCCATTCACCTGCCAATTGACATTTTAGGTTGTTCCCAAGTCTTGGCTATTGTGAATAGTGCTGCTATGAACATAGGGCGCATGTGTCTTTTTGATATAGTTTTGTCTGGGTATATGCCCAGGAGTGGGATTGCAGGATCATATAGCAGCTCTAGTTTTAGTTTTCTGAGGAAGTGCTATATTGTTTTCCATAGTGACAGTGCCAGCTTACATTCTCACCAACAGTGTGGGCGGGCTCCCTTTTTTCCCACACCCTCTGCAGCATTTGTTATTTGTAGGCTTTTTAAATGATGGCCATTCTGTCTGGTGTGAAGTGGTTCCTCATTAAATTGTTAGGATTTGCATTTCTCTAATAATTACCAGTGATGATGGCTCTGTTTTTTAAAAGTTCCCTTGAATTTATCTATTATTGTTACATGTTCGGAGTTACAAAAAGATGTTAAAGTGAGAACTTAAAATGGCATCTCTGGTATTATAATAAAAGGCATTACCAAGTTGAGGGTTCATCTTAAGTACTGGTTTGTATATTAGAAAATTAGAGATCCTAAAAGGTGTCAGGCTACAAGGGAAAAAAAAAATAGATTGTGGCTCATTTGTAGTGTCTGTATGAAGGCCCTCCGCAGGCCCTAAGTTCATACATCATGTGGGCAGATTCCTCGGTAGAGTACCCTGCACGTATATGAAGCAGGATTTGTTCCCTTTTCTTAAAGTAGCTAAGGACTTCAGTAGCTAAGTTCCTTCCCTGGTTTAGCTCGATTAAGCTACTTGTTAAAGAAAAAACAATTCAATGACACGTGCTAAAAATGATAAGGCAGACTTTATCCAGGACGTTAATGCTGGTATAGGGACCACTACGATGGGATGTTACAGTGTGCAAACACTATATGGAATTTAGAAAGATGGTAATGATAACCCTGTATGCGAGGCAGCAAAAGAGACACAGATGTATAGAACAGTCTTTTGGACTCTGTGGGAGAGGGAGAGGGTGGCATTGAAACATATATAATATCATGTATGAAACAAATCGTCAGTCCAGGTTCAATGCGTGATACTGGATGCTTGGGGCTGGTGCACTGAGATGACCCAAAGGGATGGTACGGAGAAAGAGGGAGGAGGGAGGGGGGTTCAGGATGGGAAACACGTGTATACCTGTGGCAGATTCATGTTGATGTATGGCAAAACCAATATAATATTGTAAAGTAATTAACCTCCAATTAAATAAATTTATATATATATATTTTTTTAAAAAAAGGATGTTACAGTGTGGAGAGAAACCAGGTTCAACTCCAAACACAGCTTGGGCAAGAAGGAATTTAGAGCCAAGGAGCAGGGATAGAAAACAACCAAGAGGAAACAGCAGGGATAACTGGAGTCCTGGCTAAACTGACTTATCAGAATGCTAGCTGAAGCCAGGCCAGAGGGATAAGACATCACCTAGGGCAGGGGTCCCCAACCTCCAGGCCGCTGACCCGTACCTCTTGTCGGGTCAGTGGTGGCATTAGACTAGAAAGTGCACAATAAATGTAATGCGCCTGAACCATCCCCAAACCATGTCCCCACCCATTGTCTGTGGAAAGACTGTCTTCCATGAAATCAGTTCCTGGTGCCAAAAAGGTTGTGGGCCACTGACTAAGGATGCTGAAGGGTGAGGAAACAGGTTAGATATTGAGGGTGGAGGGTCCTAGTTAAACTGGGATTTTGTGAAAACTTTATCTTCTGAAGTACACAGATAGGCCTAGGAAGATATTCAGGAGCCTGACTAAAGTTTGGGCAAGCAAAGAATCATTGTAGCTGCTGTATCAAATATACCATGATCCAGAATGCAACTTCAGACATCATTCTTATAGTATACTATTTAAAATTACAATTTCTACAGTAACCAAATAATTCATAGCACCTCTTTTCCTTATTAAACAATTTTCACAGTACTGAGGCCTCAGTCTGTTCCAGTGTATTTGGAGATGTTAACATCCTCTGCTGCTGCTGCTAAGTCACTTCAGTTGTGTCTGACTCTGTGTGACCCCATAGATGGCAGCCCACCAGGCTCCCCCATCCCTGGGATTCTCCAGGCAAGAACACTGGAGTGGGTTGCCATTTCCTTCTCCAGTGCGTGAAAGTGAAAAGTGAAAGTGAAGTCGCTCAGTCATGTCTGACTCTTAGCGACCCCATGGACTGCAGCCTACCAGGCTCCTCCATCCATGGGATTTTCCAGGCAAGAGTACTAGAGTGGGGTGCCGTTGCCTTCTCCAGTGGTGAGTTTATGAATAAGAATAAAAAAAATCATGTTGCTGCAAACCCACTGTGGCATTTGGAGAACTGAATGTTCTCTACCTTCAGGCTCAACTTATCCTTTGTCTTTAGCCCTTTCATGGAAAGCTCTTATTTTAAGACATGCTAATTCCCAAGAGTTTCTATTATTCTGAACTGCAAGAATAAATCTGATTTTCAAAACTCAGCTCACCCAACCCCAATACACTGAAAGATGTCTGCCTTTAAGAGTAACACAATTCCCAATCAGCACACCACGGTTAGGAGCAATTCCCGTAGCTCTACTTATTAAGCCAAGTCCTGTTTCTCTCCTACTCAAGAAAGCCTTGTTAAGTTAAAAAGGCACACGTAGTATGCCCAACAAAGCCAGTAACTGATGGCCAAGTGCCACCTGACATTCACAGGATTCTTTGGCTCTTGAACTTACTACCAAATGAGGGCAGTTTCCCTTCCCATCATCAATGACAATATACCCATTTCTATAAACTTGCTATTTTGAGAAACAGAATCAAGAATCAGTCAACAGAGAAAAATTAAGGAGATTTATTTTTGGTAAAACCATATAACTAATTTGAATAAGGCACATTCATCAACATCTATGAGAAATAAATGCAAACACAATCATGGTTACATAAGGAAGAAGGGGAATATCCAGAATTTTGACATTAATATGGGCCATTTATGTTTGTTAAGTAGAAAAAAAGCAAAATGCAGTTGTTTGAAGGTCAATGTGTGCTTCTTTTATGACAGGGGTGACAAACAGATTTTAATCTCCTGTAATCTGACCAACCAGAAGCAACTGCCTGGAGCTTTGGGCTGAGAAGGCAGAGGCCAGTCTGGGCACAGGAAGAAGGTTCTGACTGCTGTGGGCGGGGATGCCAAGTGTCACATCTTCCTACCTACTCAGCCCGCTGCTTCCCAAGTCCAGAATGTTCTTTCTGGTTCAGGTGACTGCTCTTAGCCAAGGATAAATTTAGTTTATGAGCCTCAATAAGGAAAAGTGGGAGATCATTCCTCAGTATAGGAACCAATCTATGGATTTTTAAAGCCATCAAAACAAACTGAAGTAAACAGAGCATGTAACCCTGGAAGGAAAGGCATTGAAGACTAAATTATTTGTATCTTTACCAATTATTTACAGATTAGGGGATACCGGTTGTGTTCTCAGGCCGTTTAGACAAGGTTAGTGCTCTTAACTATTTAGTAAATTTTTAAAACCTGTCGAGGAGCATTGCCATATACAGATCTGATAGGGCAGTGTTTTGGAAATGAGTTTCAATAGCCCAGTCTCTGAATGAGGCAAATTTAGGCCCCACATGATCAGCTACTTTACAGCCTAAAACTTAACATAATAGGAATAAGGAATATTTTAGGTCACCTGGAAAAACTGTTTTACACAGATATTTTTAGTTCATTCTCTCTAGAATTGGTAATACCTTCTTTGTAAATGTATTATTCAAAACAAGATTTCCCATGTGACTCACGAGCCTCAGTATTTCATAAACTCATAGAACCCTTAGACATATTTTAAAATAATCATTTCATCATAGTTCTATGGATTATAGTATTTGCAATCATTAATAATAATCATAATACACATATAAAGATAAATATCAACAGTCCCATTGAGCAAGTGATACAGTGTCCCAGGTATTTTAATTTTGGAAAAACACAAACAGAAAACAGAACCACTATGACTTTTCAATAAATAAATTTCAAAGTGAAATATATTATGCTCAGATTGACAAAATATTAAAAGATTAGTATTTAACTACATATTCAACATGACAAATAATTTTTATAACATGATATATTGAAGGCTTTATAAAGATGTCTTTTAGAATTATTTTTTATTTCCAGATGATAAAAATAAGGTGTCAGGTTCCTATTTGAAAGTCCTTCTCTATCAGTAAACTGTATAGAGATATAAGCTTTATTCCCATTAGATGATAATCAGATATAACGATTATAT
Organism: Neotragus moschatus; assembly: GCA_006410615.1. Lineage (NCBI taxonomy): Eukaryota > Metazoa > Chordata > Mammalia > Artiodactyla > Bovidae > Neotragus > Neotragus moschatus. The sequence continues at coordinate 1,180,236 of SJYA01002524.1, forward strand.
CTTCTGCTTAGGTTTTAAAGTACTAGACACCTGATTACGCTGCATAAAAACTGGTCAGATGTATGCAAACACAGTCCCAGTGAAGACCACCTTGCTGAATTACCACTTTCACATGCTGAATTCGTTGTATTTTTAACATCAGTGCTCCTTATGTTTCTTATATAAATCAAACAATTAAAAACTGAAAGGGACAAAACCACCTCAGCAGCTAACACTGTTTACCTGGGTCTTTACCTGGAGGATGGTGGGTCACAGGCCTGCTGTACCTTACTCATCACATAAGCTTGGCAGGTTTCAGATGAAATATATTTAAATTACTTAATTGATTTAAAAATTAGAAATAGAAACAACAGCACTGCTACCTTTGGTTTTATGAATCCCCTAGAACTTCACTGCTAACCCTTGGGAACTGGGAAACTCACAATTTACCCCATGGGGAAAGACACTTAAGTCTAGAGACGGTCAGTAGTTCTACCAGTTGCTTCCAGAACTCTGGTATCACTCAAAGAAGTGACTTACATTAATGTATAACATAATGAGAATTGTTCTGTGATAACAATTAAATGGTGATGCCTGGATATCATGCATGGTTATCGTATGCCCACAAGTCTTTGTTCTAAGTCAGACAAACTATCTATTATAGTAACGAAAGATGAACATAAAAGAAAATGTGGAAACTTGAAAACTGTAAAAAAAAAAACTGAATAGAGTACATTATATAATAATTTGTACATTTTAAAAAATATGAAGTTTTATGCTTTAAGAATAAATCATTTTATTCATGAGAAGACCCAGAGCTAACATACTGCTTCTTTTAAAAATGATTTTTGAAATAGTGGACAGAAAACTGACAAGTTTCAGCTGACTGCACTTCCACATTGAAGTAGACGCTTTTAACGAAGTGAGTGAGTGAATCAAAGTCACTCTGTCATGTCTGACTCGTTGCGACCCCATGGACTATACAATCCCTGGAATTCTCCAGGCCAGAATACTGGAGTGGACAGCCATTCCCTTCTCCAGATCTTCCCAACCCAGGGATCAAACCCAGGTCTCCCACATTGCAGGTGGATTCTTACCAGCTGAGCTACCAGGGAAGCTGTTTTTAACGAAGACCAGAGTTAAAAAAAAAAAAAAAAAGTGACACTTGGAAATGTTTTCCTAAATTATACTGAAAGGAAATGAGGAAACACCATATCCACTGAATGAAGAAACAATCCTTGTCTGTGATCTGAGTCACTGATGACACGTGCACATTCCACACTGGTTCTTTACAGATCCAAGGTGGCGCGGGTCAGCAGGCAGCAGTTCTACAAGGCACCACAGGTTTTGTGTGATGTAATGCTAGCATCTGAGATCTAGAAATATTGGAAAAAAACTGAATATGGTATATAGATTTTCTTTCCATTTCTACTGATTTTATACTGTATTGATATTGATCTTATATACACTCTGTTTTAACTATTTGTTCGGGAAGGTCTCGCCTCAAATCTAGCAGACGAGTCCTTCACAAAGGCCCCAGTGAAAACAGTTCCTTTAGGTATGTGGCCCTACACTCAGTTGAACACAGTGTCAGGTCTTGGTTAGAACAGATTTATATGTTTTTCCTGTGACAACACTTTCAAATAGATTCTTCCTCCCATATCTTTATTATCTCTCTATAGGCATCAATAAAGGCCCCTATAGCTTCTTACTATTTTTGAAAATCCTTCTATCCTTTAGACACTTGACTTTAGAGGTCAAAACCTAGCTGAAATAGTCCAGGTTCATGGTGATAGTTCCTAGGTATGCCAAGTAATGGGTTAGATCCTTCACTAGGTCAAGATCATTTTAAAGTTTCTGCTTTAGGGGTTGAAATGCAAATCAATAAACACTGTCTCCATAAACACTGTTCTAGAGCTTTCTTATAATCACAGAACATGATCCAACAATTAATACTAGCTGTTAAAACCTCTTAGAATCTACCTACCATTTCTACTTCCTCTAAGTATAATATCTCCTGCATTTTTCTAATTGTTAACCTACTGGTACTTCTAACTAGAAGGTCAAGAAATGAGCTGCGTCATATAATGTTCCATCACTATACAATAAGTAAACAGTATGCTAAAGTTATGCCAATGTACCCATATAAAAACCTACTATTCAACTGGTTATTAAAATCAGTTCTGCATAAAGCATTCAACCTCATCTTAGACAATTACAGAATTTCATCAGGAGAGACAGAAATGCTGAGTAACAGAAATTAACAAACTCACAGAAATATGCTAGTAAATACAAGTTTTCACATTCTGCTATTCATCTGTAGGTCTTTATATTCTTCATAAATAGCATGTCTCTATGATAAACTTGTATTTCATCTTCTACCTACTCATGAGTTTTAATTCATTTCTTCCTACCCATTTCCTATCTTCCAAGCTGTCTTTTCCCTTAATCAGTGATTTTCAAACTTATCAGCAGAACTCTTTATTCCAATTAAATCTTATGTAGGATCCCAATATGTAAAATGGGCAAAAGCAGAACTTCTTTGATACAAATGGGAAAGGGGCCAGTAGATAGCTTGGAAATCATTGCTCTGTATCAGAAAATTGAAGCAAAGATACAGCCAGTTGCAATTTATTCATTTGCAATGATTATGAACAGTTCCCCCATCGTTTCCAATTTTTAAGAACATTTCTTGAGCATAGGCTGCTTTTTCCCTTAGAGCTCATTAATGGAAGAGAAACATACTGCCTTACATACAGTATTTAGGTAAATAAGTATTTGAATTCTTATCTCCTTTTTCTTACTATTCAAAAGTGCAAAAAAGCATAAGATGTAGTCCTGCAACTACACTATTAAAATGAATTTTTAAAATATTTAACATGTAATATAAAATTTTATAAAATTTTAACTGCTTTATAACTGTAATGACTAATCTGAATCCAAATACTATCCAAAAGGCTTCTTAGAGTCTCAAGAAAACAAAAATCACTCTGTAGTTACTGGGAGAAGATTATCTTCCCAGTTAATCATCCTGTTGCTCTATTTTTGGATTGGAAAAAATTCCTCAGTTGTATATACCTGATTCACTTGAAAGGCAAGGAAAGAAAGTCAGGTCAACCTTTAGCTTTGCCAAGCTTAGATTAGAAAGATTTTACAGAAAGTAAAAAATGAAAATTCCTTTTCTAAAATAAGCTTGTTTGTGCTTTCCAGGCATTTCCTCACATTCATCAACCTCCTTCCACATAAAAAGGCTTTTCAACTAACTTTTTAATAATCCCATGCCAACCAAAACCACCTCTGTGCTTTAGTTTATACAAAGCAGCCCCGTTCCTCTATGCTCCTCACTGGCTGGACGGGCAGCACCAGGTGAGAAATACGGCTCCACAGCCCACTCAGTTTGTCTGAATCCATGTGGTTGAAGGAGCTGGGAGTGTCAGAGTTGGTAAACCTCGTCCAGAGTAAATCTCGCACTTTCTCTTCGGTTTCCCTTGGGCTGACGCTTGCTTCTAATGTTTCCTCCTCCAGCAGGACGGTCAGGACCAGGGCCACGTCTTTAAAGACAGCGTTCTCATGGTCACAATACTTATAGAAAATCAAGGTGGAGCCTGCAGGAAGGGACTCAAAGCGATGGACCACAGCTGCCTTCCGGCCCTTCTCAAATCCAGAGCTCAGCTCCATGTCAACTGAATGCTTGACCGTATCACTGTCCTGCAGGGTTTTCCCAGCTCCATCAATCTGAATGGCAGAGACCTTCTGGGCAGATGTGTAGGCATCCGCGACACGGTGGCTGAGGCACTTCAGGGTCTCTCTGCCCTCTCGGGCTGCTGTGAATATGATGGTGGCTGGCTCACTGGGGTGGGAAGCGTTGAGGTGCTTCTGGAGAAATTTTTGTCCTCTCTGCCACAGAAAGGAACTCTGGCCTGGAAATTTATCCTTCAGTTGGCTAAAATGAACCAAGAAAGCTTCCAAAGCTGGGTTTTTGGGGACTTGCTGGGCTGGAGACGAATAGTAGCTATTAACAGAACTTAGCAAAACTATGGTAAGAACCAGGAAGCAAAGAAAGATGGAGCCTGTCAGAGAAAGAGAAAACAAAAGACAAAATTAGAGAGAATGAGTCAGAGATAAAGCCTGTGGCAAACTAAAAAGAGGCAGATACACTGTCAGATTTTACTGACTGTGGTGTGTTTCTTTTGCCTAAATCCTTATAATTTTTAGCTGTTGAAATCCACCGGAAATACTTTTTAATTTCTTAAAAGATACAATATCTTTGTTAAAAGGTAAAATCTAATTTATATATATTTTGCTATATCTAATGATGTGATTGAGAAATGAACTATCAGCATATTCTTCTATTAATACCTTCTCAGAAGTATCTACTACCTACAGGCCATGTTTTCCTAAATGGTCAAAATGTAAAAATACCACTTCAAAAGTTAATACTTTCTTTCTCACTGAAAAGGCAGCTTTAATAGGAACCTGTATTGACTATCTTTTAACAGACTATAATGGAAAATAATCTGAGAAAATATACATATATATAACTAATCACTTTATTGCCCACCTGAAATTAGCACTACATTGTAAATCAGGTTTACTTTGATCAAAAAAATGTTTTAGGTTTTTGTTTATGAAAAGACCTTCCTCCATTGGGGATTTTCATTTTGTTAAGGATGGCAAAATATTGGCTAACACACCTAAAGGAAAAATCCCTAAAACTCAATTGCTCTGTTCTCATATTATTATCAAACGTTAAAAAATATATATATATATATTAAAACAATGCTAAAGCTGTTAAATCTGCTAGTTTTCTGGGTATTTCTCTGCAGATTTCTGAATGTGAATTACTGCAGTAAGATCACTTTTGTTCTCACCATAGCTCAAAAAATCCTTTTTATCAGTGCTTCTTATGGTATCCTGTGCATTCTTCTGTTTGTTTTCTTCCAATTCTTGTGTTTCTTGTTGATGTCTCTCAGCCTCTGGAAAACAAAACAAAACATTATTATTAGACAGTACACTAATGAGAGTGTGCGTTCCTTTATGCTTCTTATCAAAGCGAAGAATTTGACTGAGGATGCCATACTTCATAAAAGTTTGTTTTGTACAAAGCTAATTATTTTTCCTGTCTTTTACTTAAGGCTCACTATTCTACTTCATTCTACTTAGAAGAATATAATAAAATGCTGTGATATCACTTAAGGATACTGTTGTTACATCCACAATTCTTCACTAGCCCTTTTATCAAGGACAAAGAAACAAGATTGCAGCCAAACCTATCTAAAATGTGATTTGACAAAATGTACAGAACTAAGAAGGAATTTAAGAAACGTTAGCTATACACGAGACTCAACATCACGGGGCAATGATGCTCTAATTTCAGTATTTATATTTGAGAAGGATCCTCAGCTCCCAAATATGCAAACACTAAGTTTAAAGACAGAAGAGATTACTATACACTAACAGCTTACTTTGCAAAATAGCTTACAAAAAAGCCTGAAACTTAATGAGTGAGGTATATGAAACAAGGACGGCAACGTTAAGAAAATTTATGAACTATATAAAAATGCAGGTATGGGGTGTGATATCAATCTTAAAATGTGTTGGTGAAAAGGAGGCAGTATTTTGTAAACTCTGAGCTAAGTCCCTCTGGAGTCAAAATGTGTGCCTGACATGAGCCAGGNAGCCTGAAACTTAATGAGTGAGGTATATGAAACAAGGACGGCAACGTTAAGAAAATTTATGAACTATATAAAAATGCAGGTATGGGGTGTGATATCAATCTTAAAATGTGTTGGTGAAAAGGAGGCAGTATTTTGTAAACTCTGAGCTAAGTCCCTCTGGAGTCAAAATGTGTGCCTGACATGAGCCAGGTACCTCATATAACAATGACAGCTGAGTACTGCCCATAATCCTTACTAGAGAAATAACTCAAATAGCATATTCTATTAACATGAAGAAGTAGAGTCATCTTTACCTATAAAGAATAGTTCACTTACTTAGATCACACCAAAATACGGGTTTTAAAAATATCATGTCACAGAATTTAAGGACTGAAAGGATCTGTAGTGATCACCTACTCTAGCCTCCAAAAGCTCCAGAGGTGTCAAGGGCTTTGCACAAGGCCAAACAGATTAGAAAGAGGTTTCTTTATCTCCTCAGTCAGTTCAGTTCAGTTGCTCAGTGTCTGNTTCCTGAAGAGGGACACAGATTTGCCTCACTGCTGCTTCTTCTGCTGTGGATGCCCTGGCTCTTCCTTTTATATATTTGGCTGCACTGGGTCTTAGCTGCACCATGTGAACTCTTAGTTGTGTCATGCTGGATCTAGATCCCTGACCAGGGATTGAACCTGGGCACTTTGCTTTGGGAGTTCAGAGTCTTAACCACTGGACCACCATGGATGTCGCCTGGCTCTGTCTTTTAAGGTGCACCCTTTCTGCTCCATCTCAATGTACCAGTGGTAATGCTTTGACAACCTGGCAGGTGTTCATTGTTTGGTACATAGAATGATCTCTGCACTGCAGTAATAAAACCAAGTTTAGTAGCCTGGAACACACAAAATTAGAAGCTGTAAGAATAATTTTACAAATTGATGCATAACACAGTTTATATACAACTGTTACTGAGTAATAAAATGTTGAAAGTGTTCAACTTTTTTATTGCAATGTACATGGTTTAAATGTACATAAAAATTAAACACATGATCAGAAAAGATACATGTTTGCTTCTGTGAAGGAAAGGACAGGAAGAGGATGAGAACAAGAATGAGTGTCAACTGTCATCTGTTAAGCATTTTTTTTAAATGAGCTATATGTGGCCAAATGTTAGTATACTTTATCTATGAATAGAGTTCCCCTGTGCTACACAGGGACCTTGTTGCCTATCCATTCTGTATATAATACTTTGTATCTGCTAACCCCAAACTCCCACTCCAGGCCTCTCCCCACCTTCCCTCCTCTGTTGGCAACCACAAATCCATTCTCTGTCTTTCCCTTCTGTAAGTTCATTAGAGTCATATTTTAGGTTCTACATATCATCTTCTATCCATGNGGACCTTGTTGCTTATCCATTCTGTATTTAATACTTTGTATCTGCTAACCCCAAACTCCCACTTCAGGCCTCTCCCCACCTTCCCTCCTCTGTTGGCAACCACAAATCCATTCTCTGTCTTTCCCTTCTGTAAGTTCATTAGAGTCATATTTTAGGTTCTACATATCATCTTCTATCCATGGACATTTACATTGTTTCTATGTCTTGGCTACTGTGAACAGTCTTGGCACTATGAACATAGAAGTACATGTATCTTTTTGTTTTTGCCATGCCAAGAACCGTGCAGGATGTTTCCCCATTGGGATTAAACCCAGGGCCTCAGTAGTGAAAGCAAAGAATCCCAACCACTGACCCACCAGGGAATCCCCTATCTTTCTGAATTATAGTTTTGTCTGGAGTAGGACTGTTAGGTCATATGGTAATTCTATTTTTAGTTTTTTTTGAGGAAACTCCATACTGTTTTCTGTAGCGGCTGCACCAACTTACATTTCCAACAGTGTAGAAGGGTTCCCTTTTCTCCACATCCTCTCTAGCATTTGCTATTTGTAGGCTTTTTTTTCTAAGAAGTGTTGCTTTTTCTTTTTTACTATTTTTATTTTCAGCTGCTCTGGGTCTTTGTTGCTTTGTGGGCTGGGCTTTCTATAGTTGCAGAGTGTGGGGGCTACTCTTCTTTGTGGTGTAGGCTTCTCATTGTGGTAGCTTTCTCTTGTGGAGTACAGGCTCTAGGGTATGCAGGCTTCAGAAGTTATACCAAGTGGACTCGGGAGTTGTGGCTTGTGGGCTCTAGACCACAGGCTCAGTAGTTGTGGCACATGGTCTTAAGTTCCTCCTCAACATTTGGAATCTTCCCAGACCAGGGATCAAACCCATGTCCCCTGCACTGGCAGACAGATTCTTAGCCACCGCGCACCAGGGAAATTCCATCTGTAGATTTTTAAATCTTGGCCATTCTGACTTGTGTAAGGTGGTACCTCACTGTATTATAGTCTTGATCTGCATTCCTCTAATTAGTGACGCTGAACGTCTTTTTCAAGTGCCTGTTGGTCATCTATATGTCTTCTTGAGAAATGTCTATTTAGGTCTTCTGCCCATTTTTCCTTTTCTCTTTCTTTCCACAATTACAGGAGACTTGGAAAATACAGAACAAAATTACAGACAGTTCCACTATTTTTTAAGTAGACAAATTAAGATTTTTATTTGGGGCTTCAATATAAAACTCTCAAAAATTATCAAAACGAATATACAGAAAAGTAGAAGCACCATGAACCAATTCAACATGATTAAGATTTATAGTGTCTGATTTCAATATCTTTAGTTCATGAAAATTTTGCAACTGTTTTATGTCCCTGTATATGTTTCAGTGTCTCCTAGTTCATAAAAACTTGAATAGAATTTGTATCCTACTACTGGATGAAAATTGCCCATTTTTCAATCGGGTTTGTTTTTTGTTGTTGTTGAATTATATCAGCTGTTTGTATATTTTGGAAATTAAGACCTTATCACTTGCATCATTTGCAAATATTTTTTCCCAGTCTGTAGCTTGTCTTTTTGTTTATGGCTTCTTTTGCTGTGGAAAAGCTTGTAAGTTTAATTAGGTCCCATTTATTTTTGTCTTTATTTCTATTGCCTTGGGAAACAGACCTAAGAAAATACTGGTATGATTTATGTCAGGTGTTTTGCGTATGTGCTCTTATAGGAGTTTTACGGCTTCAATGTTTAAGTCTTTAGGACATTTTGAACTTACTTTTCTGTGCAGTATGAGTGTGGTTCAACTTCATAGATTTATCTGTGGCTGTCCAACTTTCCCAACATCACCTGCAGAAGAGACTGTCTTTTTCCCATTGTATATTTTTGGTCTCCTCTGTTGAAGACTGATCACAGGGGTGGGGGTTTAATTTGGGGCTCTCTATTCTGTTCCACTGACCCATGTATGTGTGTTTTTGTGCTAGTATCATGCCATTTTGACTGCTGTAGCTTTGTAGTATTGCCTGAAGTCTGAGAGAGTTGTGCCTTCTCCTTTGTTCTTTTTCCGTAGAATTGCTTTGGCAATTCTGGGTCTTTTATGGTTCCATATAAAATTTAGGATTATTTATTCCATTTCTGTGAAAAATCCCATGGGTAATTTGATAAGGAATCACATTATATTTTGTAGACTGCTTTGGGTAGTATGGCCATTTTAACAATATTAATTCTTCCAATCCAAGAGCACAGGACATCTTTCCCATGTTAATATATTTTAGTTCTGGGTGCATAGGTGAATACTATTTTCAGCACTTTTCTATAAAATGATTGATATTAATAAATTTTTTAAATGAGTAATAAAATGTAATGTAATAGCTGCTGTGAGGAAAAGAATCAAAACGAAAAACCTGTAAGGGTTAACTCTGAGCCCACACACAATTAACTTCTGTTACAAAGGCACACTTCAACAACAGTTTCCTATGCATTTTGTCACAACCAGCTGAGAGGAGACAGAACAAAGGGAAGCTACTCTCAAGAATCAAACTGGGGCTGGGAGAGCAGTAGGACCTTACCCAACCTCTGTTCCACCCTGGGAACTTCAATCTTATGACATATGGACTTAATTTCCCTTCCATTTTACAGATGAGGAAATTGAGACAGAGAACGGTTAAGAATCTTACCCAGGAACACACAGCTAGTAGAGGCAGAGTCAGCATTTGAACTCAGGCGCTTTGAACTCAGGTATTCTGACTGTGGGACCCTAGCTGTTAACCATGATGCTAACCAACAACAATAAAACCACACAGTAAATCTACTACAAGGCACTCCAAATCTAGGTTTGAACTGTGACTCTAGCACATATGACCTGGGTAAATTTACACACATTCAACTTTTCTCTAACTGCTTTTTTCAGCATTGTGTGAAGTCTCACGTGATAATAAATCATATAATAAATTAGTTATATCTACCACAATTATGACTATCGATAGGCCTAAAAAAAGGTGACAAGGATCTGCCTTGGGTCATTTGTCCCTCTAAGCCTCTTAATCTTCATCTCAGACCATGTGATTCACACAACTACAGGCTCAGCCTCAGTTACAAGATAAATCTTATCCTTCATCAGAAAAGATCTAAGAAATTTTTGATAATTTAGCATCCAGTTCTAACAGTTGGCCTTAATCCTTATTCTAAAGCTGAGACTCTACCTTATCCCTAGTTCTAATTTTTGCCTCATTCTCTTGTACCTCTCCTCATCCTAAAGACTTACTGTGGTGCTGACTGATAGACATGTACCACATTTAAACCTCCCAACAGTCAAACTTACTTTACAGACGAAACTGGACAAAGAAAGGTTAAAATGCCCAAGCTCACTTAATAATGTCAGAATTAGAAGTCAAACTCAAGTCAGCTGGCTGCAAGGCCATTATTTTTCCTCTATAACAAGCAGTTTTCAAGCTGTGTTCTGAAGACTGCATTGAGACTCAAGGGCTGCCAGGGGAGACTCGAGATAGAGGGGCATGGCTCTCAACTCACTTTTACAGACACGTGTATTGATTGCCACCTCCTCTTTGGATGTCGTGGAATCCTTTCTTGCATGTGTGCTTGCCTGGACTATGTTCTCCTACAACTTAGAGATGAATCTTAACTCAGTCATCCAACCCAAGATAGCCTTCTCTTTGGTACTTTCCATTAAATTTCTACTCCTAGGTCTGCATTAAAGTAACAGAAAGTCATTTTAGAAATGGCCACCATTACGTGTAAGTAATATTAACAACTCTCCCAGAGGATGAAAGTGGAGCTTAATATGGCTCACATCATCCCAAAACAGTGGATTATCTGTCCTGAGAATTAATTTTAGAAGTACACTTATACTTTCAAATTCATTATTCATAATCATGAATGAGTATTTTAGTCTGCAATGTTTTAAAACCAGTGAAGTCCTACTAAAGACCTAAGTTGAAAAGCTATGACGTTTTCTAAATTTTCTCCCTTGCTACATTTTATGACCTCTACCACATGATGTTATTTCTGAGAGCTGACCATATCAGATATGTGATAATAATCATGTAAGAAGGCAAAAAAAAAAAGGGCAAAGTACCCTTCTTAATGCAACATTAAAATTAGTATTCTTCTTTCTCTCGCCCATATACTCACAAAGTTTATAATGATACCCTACAAAACTGTTTAAGGGCTACAATAGAGTCCTCCCCACAAACAGTTGAGAAAAATGTGACTGGGTTATGACCTGAAATATCAGCAGAGTCCTTCAGTCTATGAAACCTCTTTATATGTCAGAGGCAAAGTACAATAACTACCACTATCTTACAGTATTATGTGTACTCTCAGTTCCTAGTCTTCTAAGCTAGGTAACTAAATATGATGGATACACTGCTATGGTATTTTTCAAGGTATGGTTCATAGAGCATTTGCATAAGAATCTTCTGAGGCACTATTTATAAAAAGTAGATTCCTGGGCCCCATAAGAAACCTTGGAAATCAAAACTCCTGTAAGATCAGGAAATTTGCATTTTTGACAAGCTCACCGAGGCACTGACTTGAAACTCAACTGTATAAATCCATTTAATGTCCTACTATTTATGAATGAGATTGGTTAAAACAAAGACAATAGGATCTTTCTTTATTCTCTAAGTGAAGTGAAGTTGCTCAGTCATGTCCGACTCTTTGCAACTGTAGCCTACCAGGCTTCTCCATCCATGGGATTTTCCAGGCAAGAATACTGGAGGGGGTTGCCATTTCCTTCTCCAGGGGATCCTCCCGACTCAGGGATCGAACCCAGGTCTCCTGTATTGCAGGCAGATTCTTTACCCTCTGGGCCACCAGGGAAGCCACTATTTAAGAATGAGATCGGTTAAAACAAAAACAAAACGACCTTTCTCTATTCTCCTGAACTGAACATAAGTAGTGTTTTTTGGTGTGTGTCTAAAAAAGTTTAGGAGACAGTAATATTGACTATAATACCATCCTCAAAAGCAACACCTCAAAGTAAATTTTCACTTTCTAGATAAAGCTTTAGGATAGTGTAGTTCTTAACCAAGGATTAATAATAAACTAATTAGTCTTCACTCAGTATAGCAGTCCACACACAATTTATTCAGCAATAGAACAGAAAAGGACGTCAATCACGACAGACATAAGGCAGATACAGGGTAGATCTCTGGGGTACATTCTGTATACAGACTAACAAATGACCTCTAACAACATGTAGCAGGTATGATTTGTTGCATACCAACAGCCATTCATTCCTCACTTCTTCCTAAAACGGGAGACAACGTGTCCTACCCAGGCAATGTCAACTCCATTCCCCTCTGTCAGGTTTCCAGGCTCCCTTGTGAATCCAGGATGTGAAGGAAAATCCCTGATGTAACGAGATGTAAGGAAAAATCTGAGGGACTTCTTGAGAGAAAGATTTTCTTCCCAAATAAAAAATAGAGACTTGAAAGGACAAAGCTTTTTGCTCCCTACTTCCAGTCTTTTGAGAGAGATTGAAATGTCTAGAGCAGCAACAAGCTACACTGTACTCACTGAGAAAACTATGAGGACAAAAAGCCAATACAGTAAGGATCCCAGAGGGGGAAAGACAGACAGAACCTGGGACCTTGAGAACATTGTTGACTTGCTACATAAGCAGTGGATTATTTAGCATCTTAAGTGGAATTTTTACATTGTTAAGTGGACTCTGAGATGTTTTCAGCTACTTTTTCCAAGTTTCTTAACTCAAACTCTTGATTCCATGATTCTCATGAACAAGTGAAGGCCAGAATGAGGCCAATGTCAGGTAAGTCCTTCTAAGAAAAATGCTTCCCCTAAACTGTTTAGGAGTCAAGTTTGATAACTATATGGAGTCAAGTTTGATAATTCCTTCTGTCACCTAACTTCTAATACAGGTACTTTTCCATTTCCAGAGGAGGACATTCTAAGTTCAGTCACCACACAGACAGGATAGTCTCTGCTTATGTAGAGCCAAATAACTAGATAGTAGCATTTCTGCATATTATTCTGTAACCTATATAGGTGCTGCCTGGTTGAATGTGGTTTCTCTGACAGTGACCAGTTAATAATGTCAAAGCCACACTGAGGATAAACCAAATAGAGCCAATGATGAACATTTGGTTAGATATGAATCAATCTTATATATATATATATATATATAGTTACCACTGATTAATATATGAGGTGGAATTTAGAACAATATAGATTCTTTTTAAATGTCTAATTTACTGGAATAATCTAGAATTCAGCTACAAGGATGCTTTCCCACAAAAGTTATTACTAGAATATAATTAAAGTACATACAGTATGAGGCTTCTCCTCCACGACTACTTTGTCATAATAACATCAATGATTAGGCTGTGGAGATTTTTAGGAGGAGCAAGCTGATTCCAAAACATAGGAAATATGGATTAGTCAGGTTCCAGAGAACAGTCTGGGTTGGACTACTAATTAAATTTATGCTGAACAAGAGATGCATAGACCCTGGAAGCAGATCCAACAATTTAAGCAGTTTCCCAAAGCAGTGACAGTCTGGATCAGATTTAGAAAGGAGTCATTTTTCCATCTTCCTTGGGCTATTAGTACAAAACCCTCTAGAGTCGCCATGATCTTGACTGCTTAAGAAGTTATTTGCTTTGGCCAAGTTTTTTGTTTAAGGTTTTGTCTGTCCTCGTCAGGATTAACTGTAGTGCAGGGTTAAAACCAGCGACTCTAGAGTCATGTATCCTTTTTCTAACCAGTGGAGGACCCAGAAGAAATGGGTGGCAAGCTTTTTCAAAGGTCCACCTGGTAAGATTTTGAGGAGCCCACTCAAGTGGGAAAGACCAAGGAAGAACAAGGCTTCTATTAGCAGGATTATCAGGATAACACTCAGGGCAATAATCAGCTCTGTTAATACGATCTAAGAAGACTTGGTAACATTCATTCTCAACCAGTTCAGTTTGGTACAACCAATGCCCTAGTTCTAAACTAGGGAACCACTGCTGCCCACAGTCAGGGCAATGTGAATTATCTGAGAACATTGGGACCTGGAGAGACAACACAGAAAACAAATGTAACAATAAGAGGCAACAATGATAATAAAGAGAAACACCCAAGTAACCAGACCTATTACAATTTTGGTTTAGCACTTTCTGAGTCCAACCACCATTACTTGGAGAGGGTAAAATTTGGCTTGCACTTCCGTGCAATTCTTCAAGATTTTGTTGTCTATTTTTCACTCACTTGTAGCCAGTCTCCAAACTCAGCGACTGATCCAGTCTATGTTATCTGTCACTACTAGCAGCAGAGATGTCACAATAGCTCCTTTAAATCTCAGCTTCTTAAGAAAAGACAGGGTTCTAGTCTAAGTTACTTTTTCTTGTGTGTTAGGTGGTGATATTTGCAGAGGCACTTGGCTTACTCTGCTTTGCTGGTAAGTTATGTCTGTTTGGTGAGACAGAAGCTGACAGTCCAATGAGTCTTTGGTGGATGCTGGCACTCTTGCAGTTGTAATACAAGTACCCAAGTCTTAAGGCCTTAGCACTTTATAGCGATGTAGAGGGGTCAGGAAAACTTGGCAGTGTCCTCTTGAGCGTGGATCCAATGAAGTCTTTCTTGGGAAGACCTTAATCAGGACCCAGTCACAGGGAAGTAGCTGCTGTTGAGTTGGTTGAACGGTTCTGGGAATGCTTCACATACCTGTAAATAATAAAACTTCAGACAACTCATATGGGCTTTGAGTTGCTCACAATATCATTAGAAACATGCATCTGGAAATCATTTGGGTCAGTCAAGGTGCGTAAGAATTGTCTCATGGGATTCCCCATGACAACTTTATATGAGTTCAAATCAACTTATCTGTTCGGAGTTATTCTTATGCTCAACTGGGCAACAGGGAAGATTTTGGTTCATTTAAGATTTGTACTAGTCTCATTTATTTTTTAGGACTATGTATTTATTTTTCCTACTCCTTTTCACTTTGGGAATAATATGGTCTGTATAATCATATACACTGTAAAACGCTGAGATTTCTTTTATCTGTTTTCCATGAAATGGGTGCCATATATATAGTATTACCATAATGGGTGGGATAATGTCAACAATGGTGACAGTTTTCTAAAACAGACTTCAATGCAAGGAAAATCTTACAAAATTATTAGATAATATTCTTAATAACCAACCATAGAAAGTTGGGTGAAATCCTTTTGAAGGCTGGAAAAGAAACCATAAGGGACATGCCTCACTGCCCACATCTGTCTTTATAGGCTTATACACATTTAAGTTTAAGCCAATTAACGCATAGTCCTGAACTATTCTTGGGACATATATAGTAAATCAGTTGGGATTTAGAGACACTTTCACCATCTTTGTACTCCTTCATGACATTTAAATGTCACAAGTAAACAAGGTGGGGTAAAGATGTACTGAACAACTAGATAGCCACCTGCAGTGTGCCACAGATCATCAGAATACAATATATAGCCTGCCTTTCTCCAGCAATTCTTTTGTAAATTCTGAGGCCTGATTCTGTGAGAGCACTAAGGAACATTGGGGAAGATGGGCGTCCCATTTACACAGGGTTATAACTGTGTAAACATACAGCCTGAAAAGCAGAGGCAGTTATATCCTTAGCTGTGATCAGCCAAAGCATTTTCCTTACAGACTATCAACAGTAGCTGTGATTCTCAGATTTTAAAATGGCAACTTTAAAAGATAACTGAAGAGCCACCTCTGACAGGGCTACAACATGGAGCAAATATTTTGGTGGGGGCTCCAGATGGGGTGAGATAGAACCAGAGTCGATACACTGATATGTTTTAGAGGTTAGGTGACAATGTGTGAAGGCTACCAATCCAGCCCCCTCAGGCAAGAGTGAACACAAAATAGGATTTCTGACCTTTGTGGTGGCAACCTAGGGTATAGCAGATTGCCCTGAGGGTCTACTGTCAGGAGCCACTACAGTAGAAGTTTCACTTGGTGAATCAGGAAATCTTGGGTACAACAAAGAGATGAAGAATAAAACCCACACTATTGTGGGGTTTAACACAGAAGTTAGTGATAAAGTTATATGACTAAGTCTGATGTTGAAAAGATACAGAATTTTGGAGTTTTTAGAGTAAAAAGGGGAAACTCAAATTAAAACCACAAGATACCATATTTCATTTAAACCAGACTGGCAAAAATTAACAAGTTTGACAATGTGGGCTCTATAGACCCTAGGCAAGACTTCCCCTCCCCCATGACTCCACATCTCTGTATAGCAGAGTCAAGAAGTCCTAAAGCTCCAAATGCTCAGAATAGATTCACCCTTCTCCCAAGCTTCATTTCTCCAACTTCAAGAGTTAAGAAAGCACCAAAAAAAAGAAAGCACTAGAGCTCCAAGTGCTTATATGTTAAGTGCCTAACTTAACGCAGAATACATGATGAAACACGCTGGGCTGGATGAAGCACAAGCTGGAATCAAGACTGCCAGGAGAAATATCAATAACCTCAGATATGCAGATGACACCACCCCTATGGCAGAAAGCAAAGAAGAACTAAAGAGCCTCTTGATGAAAGTGAAAGAGGAGAGTGAAAAAGTTGGCTCAAAACTCAACATTCAGAAAACTAAGAAGATCATGGCATCTGGTCCCATCACTTCACGGCAAATAGATAGGGAAACAATGAAAACAGTGAGAGACTTTATTTTTCTCGGCTCCAAAATCACTGCAGATGGTGACTGAAGCCATGAAATTAAAAGATGTGTACTCCTTGAAAGAAAAGTTATGACCAACCTAGACAGCACATTAAAAAGCAGAGACATTACCAACAAAAATCCATCTAAGTCAAGGCTATGGTTTTTCCAGTAGTCATGTATGGATGTGAGAGCTGGATTATAAAGAAAGCTAAGCACCAAAGAATTGATACTTTTGAACTGTGGTGTTGGAGAAGACTTTTGAGAGTCCCTTGGACTGCAAGGAGATCAAACCAGTCAATCCTAAAGGAGACCAGTCCTGAATATTCATTGGAAGGACTGATGTTGAAGCTGAAACTCCAATACTTTGGCCACCTGATGTGAAGAGCTGACTCACTGGAAAAGACTCTGATGCTGGGAAAGATTGAGGGCAGGAGGAGAAGGGGATGACAGAGGATGAGATGGTTGGATGGCATCATTGACTCAATGGACATGAGTTTGAGTAAACTCCAGGAGTTGGTGATGGGCAGGGAGGCCTGGCACGCTACAGTCCATGGGGTTGCAAAGAGTTGGACACAACTGAGCAACTGAACTGAACTGAGAGCTCCAAGTATTCCTGAACCAAGAGAACTCTAGTGTTCCATGTGTTCCAGACAAAACCGACCCTCCCCTGGTCCTCCAAACCACTACAGGTAAGAGGGGAGTTAAAAGGGGGCTCCAAAGCACTAAATGCTCAGAAGATTACGTACTACCAGCCTCCTAACTCATTCCCAGACTTACCACTGGAAGAGTGAAGAGGCTTTCCAAGATACTCGTGGCAAGATTCTCAAACCTTTCCGCTTCTTGCCTTCACAACTTCACTACCATTATCTGCTTGAAAATATGAGGACCAACCAATCCCATCAAACCTGTACCTCTGTTTATGTCAATCACCACATGGAGCCCAAAGCTTCCGGATTATACTTCATCCCCTTAATCTCTAATCCCCTATGGCTGAGCACAGTGAGACAATATTCCCTCTCCTTTACTTTTCCTCCCCATGAAACATGTACCATTTTGATATATTAAATATATATCAGAGAACATAAAGTAACTTGAATTCTTATACCCTAATGACAGGAACATAAATAATAGTATAAACATTTTGGGCTGAGAATGTGAGTTTCCTATAACTCAGTAACTCCACCCTTGGGTAACTTCCCTAGAGAAAATTACATGTTTATTTAAAAACATGAATAAAAATATTCATGGTAGTTCTCTGTATAATAGCAAAATAACAGCTAAAATGTCCACAAACGGTAGAATGGCTAAAAAAAAAAAAACTAATGTATTCTTATAAAAAGCATACACTCACTCTCTCTTACGTAATAGTTTCCATTTACATAGTTTCAATATATTGCTTAGGAAAAATATGCAATAAAGCTAAAAAGAAAAAGATAAGCACAAGGATAATTACTACCTTTGATGGGAGAGGGAAGTAGATGGGGGCAGGAAAGGCATACAGAGTATTTCAAAGATAACTATAAACATTTTTCTTTGAATGGCTGGAGATACATGAATGGTCATGGTATCACAAATCCTAACAACTTACATAACCTCTATTTGTTTTTTTTTATTTCTATCTTCATTTTTATATTTTAAATAATTTTTACTGGAGTACAACTGATTTACAATGTTGTTAAGTTTCTGCCGTACAGCAAAGTGAATCAGTTATACTTAAACATATATCCACTCTTTAGAGCAGACCAGAAAATAGGAGTGGGCTAAAAAAACAGATTAATAGGCAAAACCAAACTTTCACACTGTGGACAAGAAGATCAGCAGCAATTATTTTGTTCAGAGGCAAGGTGGGTGACTGATGAAGAGGAACCCTATAGAAAGACATGGAGCTGTGTCTGCAAGCAACTATCTCTTTCTAGAAACAAGGTAAAAGAAAATATAATATTGTAAATCAACTATTTGTTGTTTTTGTTCAGTCACTCAGTTGTGTCTGACTCTGTGACCCCACAGACTATAGCCTGCCAAGCTCCTCTGTCCATGAGATTCTCCAGGAAAGAATACTGGAGTGGGTTGCCATGCTCTCCTCCTGGGAATCTCCCCAACCCGGGGACCTAAGCCAGGTCTCCTGCATTGCAGGCGAATTCTTTTTTTTTTTTTAATTTTTCAGGTGAATTCTTTATTGTCTGAGTAACCAGGGAAGCACAAGAATATTGGGAGTGGGTAGCCTATGCTGCTGCCACCAGAGGATTCTCCCAACCTAGGAATCGAACCAGGGTCTCCTGCATTGAAGGCGGATTCTTTACCAGCTAAGCTACTTGGGAAGCCCTACCTAATGTTAATTAATGGACTTAATTTCTCCATTAGCTACCTAATGGAAAGCAAAGTTTATCTTGGTATATTCTATAAAGGCACGCATCTCTGTGCAGCACTTTGTTTTTTCATATGGTGCCTTTGTGCGTATTAGAAAAGCACTCTCCTTCCAGGCAAGATGAAACCCAAAAAACCTTGACTGGCCTCACCTGGCCAAGCATTCAACAGTAATCCTCCATCTGTGAAATAATATTCCTTTTTTTTTTCCGGGCCACACAGCATGGCAAGTAGGAGTCTTAGTTCTGCACCAGGGATGCCCCCCCCCTGCAGTGGAAGCAGGGTTCCTCCACATCCTAAGATTCAAACAACCACAGACTATGCAGTACCATACTATTTATTGTTGAAAAAAATCTGCATGTAAGTTGACCCACACAATTCAAACTGTTTTGTTCAAAAGTCAACTGTACACACATTTTGATTCCCAAAGGAACCTGAACTGGTTCAGAACCATTGAGCAGGAATGGTTCCTAATCATTTCACTATCAAAGGCTATTTTTATTCTTAGGCTCTCCCCTCAGATCTCACTTTGGAAGGATGCCAGAACTACCATTCTTGTAATAATGTGATTTTCTCATTTTATTAATTAGACATGTAACTCTGCCAGTCAGAACTTCTAATAAAGCAAGTAAAAAACTAGTGTTCCCTGGTTTAGAAAGTTTCAATACTTTAGAGAGAATATTCAAAGCACCTGTAACATAAAGTTGGAAACACAGACATTCTGGAGTTGTTTCCTTTCTCAACACCATTAGCTTAAGTCAGAAGTGGTTGATTTGAGGTGAATATATGATAACCATTTTGGCATGCATGCGCAGTCACGTGACCCTTTGTGATCCCCTTGGACTACAGCCCACCAGGCTTCTCTGTCCATGGAATTCTCCAGGCAAGAATACTGAAGTGGATTGCCACTTCCTACTCTAGGGTATCTTTCAGACCCAGAGATCAAACCCACATCTTTACCACTGTGCATCATTAGGCTTGCAGAAATGCCGAAAGTACCCGGGGAACAACTAGTACTTGACTGATTATTGTATTGTTTAAGTTACTGAGGAAACCACCATGTACTAGGCACAATGCTAAATATTATAAAAACAAAGAGAAAAACCTTACAGAACTTCTAGATGTCCAGGGAATCCAGAGTAGAACCAATGCTTTAGATAAAGGTCTTATAAGGGCTTTTGAAAGTGAAAGTGAAGTCGTTCAGCTTTGCAGCCCCACGGAATGTAACCTACCAGGATCCTCCATCCATGGGATTTTTAAGGCAAGAGTACTGGAGTGGGTTGCCATTTCCTACTCCAGGGGATCTTCCTTACCCAGGGATTGAACCTGGCTCTCCTGCATTATAGGCAGATGCTTTTGCTGTCTGAGCCACCAGGGTGGGTTTTAAGGGCTTTTAGATGGATATAAAAAGATTACCTATAGAAATCATAGAAAATTATGGAAGGCCCACAGAAGAAGTTGGAATGTTTTTATTTTCAAGAACCTCCCAGCCAACAATACTGAGAAAAAAACAAAGTTTAAAAGGCTTCTCTACCACATAAACTCTATACAGTCATCCTATATAAGTGGGGGATTCAATCCAGGATCACCCAGAGATACCAAAATGCATGGAGGGATGAACACTCCAGTCCCTTATATAAAATGGCATAGAATTTCATATAACTTATGCACATCTCAAGATTACTTACAATACCTTATACAAAGTAAATTCTAAGTAAATAGTTGCCAGAGCACAGCAAGTTCAAGTTTTGCTTTTTGGAACTTTCTGGAATTTTTTTCCACAAATATTTTCTATTCATGGTTGGTTGAATCCACAGACATGGGACTTGTAGATACAGAAGACCAACTCTACAAAAGAAAAACACAAATCAATTTTTTTTTTTTAACTGCACTGTGAGGCTTAGTTCCCCAACCAGAAACTGAACTTGGGCCATGGCAGTGAACATGCCCAGTTCTAACTACTGGACCACCAGGGAACTCCCTAAATCAAAATTTTTGTGTGTGAGATGTTTTCTGCAGCTTTATTGGAGGAAAATTTAGAAAATGGCACTTTAACATCAAAATAGATAATGCAGTTCTATTTAAACCAGTGAAATTTACATCTACTAAAAAATAGCAGCTCAACTCTGTATCAAGAATCACTATTTCCTGAATGCATGTTAGTTAGTTCAAATCTGCCTTTGATAGACAAAAACCACCTCATTCTTTTTAGGCTGCATAATATGTTTCAGATTTAGTAGCGTTGGAGTGACTTCTCCAGGCAAATTTATCATTTCAGCCAAGTCTGCATATAATACATAAAACCAAAAGACAGACACAGAAAAAATACAAATGCTCTAAATTTTCTTGACTTTCCATTTTAAATATTTTCTTCCATGGAATATTTTATTCTAAAGTTAATCAATAATCAAAACTATTTTTTGTATGAGACAGTTTCTCTAGAAGTCTCATGCATGTGTGCTCTGTCATGTCTGACTCTTTGTGACTCCATGGGCTGTAGCCCATGAGGCTCCTCTATCCATGGAATTAACTGGCAAGAATAGTGGAGTGGGTTGCCATTTCCTACTCCAGGGTATCTTCCCCTATAAGTCTCACATATAAAGTGAAATCTCAAAACCTTCTTATTTCATTAACCAGTTCTAAATTTAGATGTTGAGAGTTAAGAAGTAAGGCTTCCAAGGTAAAGTAGTAAAGAATGTGCCTGCCAATGCAGGAGACGCCAAGAGGTGCCTCAATCCCTGGGCTGGGAAGATCCCTTGGAGGAAGAAATGCAACCCGCTCCAGTATTCTTGCCTGGAAAACTCCATGGACAGAGGAGCCTAGTGGGCTACAGTTCAAGGGGTCCCAAAGAGTCGAATACGACTGAGCAACTGAGCACACACAGCACAGATTTAAAAGTATGAAAAAAAGAATTCCTCTTCTTTTAAAATTCACATAATCTAAAATAATTCTTTGCTTAAAATATATTATGAAAATACATGCTCCTGAAAGAAGTTTTCAGTCTGTTTTGTGAGGAATTAACTTTTAATTTGGCAAAGTTCTGAGATCACAGATAGTAGGCACACTCCAGCAGTATTTGGCACACACATTATTCCCTCTTTGAAAGATAAGCTGAACAAAAGATACCCTGAGTCACACAGGAATTGACACAAAGAGAATTCCCCTGGTGGTCCAGTGGTTAGGATTCTGAGCTCTTAATACCAAGGACCAGGGTTCAATCCCTGGTTGGGGAACTAAGATCCCACAAGCCTCGAGAGGTGCAGTCAAAAAAAAAAAAAAAAAAAAGCCAAGAACTGACAAACATAACAGGTGTGTTTGTGCATTGCTGGCATTCCACAAAGGGGAACAATTGGTTTAGACATTTACTGGTGCATTTCAATCTACTTTGCCCTAATGGACACAGTCCATGGTTCAAATTCTGCCTACAGTTTCAATTTAAAACACTAGGAGCCAAACTTTTAAAGTTAATTCGCAGTTTTCAATAGTGAGACCTAGTAGCGCTAAGGTTACGTATTTCTGAATTTGTACCAGCAATTTGGGTTTCCCTGGTGGATCAGTGATGAAGAATCCACCTGCCAATACGGGAGACTCAGGTTTCATCCCTAGAGAAGGAAAAGGCAATCCACTCCAGTATTCTTGCCTAGAGAATTCCATGGACAGAGGAGCCTGGCAGGCTCATCCATGGAATCCCAAAAGAGTTGGACTAACTGAACCACCACCACCACCACACATGTCTGTGTTGAAAACTAAGTACCTAACTAAGTCTTGCCCACTCCTCTGTACCATTATCCATTGTCATAGTAAGTTAGGATTACTATTATCACAAGTTAAAGTCATTTCTCAGTGTTTTCCCTAGGCAGTACTTTTCCCGTATTTTTAAAAGGCAAGTTGAGAAAGTACTAAACACTAAAAACAAAAAGCACTCCACTTACTTCCCTAGGGAACTGTTTCTTTTCAAGGGCCTGGAGCAGTTCAGATATATACCTTTCCTGAGTACAGAAAGTCTTCTTTTCTTTCTTACCCTTCGTTCTACTCCCTCCCAATTTCTCTGATTTGTATCTCAGGTTTAGGATGACTTATGTAGAGGCAAAAAGCAACACACAAAGGTTCAGAGAGTTTGCTATGATTCCAACAGTGGGCAGCACAACTGATTCCCAGTGTCAGTTCAACTCCACTAATCATCTTTAGTATCTACATGAAGCCAGCACATTTTTACTAAACATCTTATTTTGAACTAATTTTATATCTGTTATAAAACCAAGACATTACATGGTATAAGTCAATTAACTACAGACTGTTAGAATTTTGCCAGTTTCTCCACTAATGTTCCTTTTCTATTCCATGGTTCAATCTGGGATCACTCACTGCATTTAGTTGTTTTTTCTCCTGAGTCTCCAATCTGTGACAGTTTCTGTCATTATCTTTTGTGACTTTTCCCAGTCTTTGTAACCTTGATACTTATGAAAAATATCAGTTGGTTATTTTGTAGAATGTCCCTCAATTTGTGTTTATAATGTTTTCCCATGAGTAGAAAAGAAAGCACTGGCACTCCACTCCGGTACTCTTGCCTGGAAAATCCCATGGACTGAGGAGCCTGGTAGGCTGCAGTCCATGCGGTCATGCGACTTCACTTCCACTTTTCACTTTCATTCATCGGAGAAGGAAATGGCAACCCACCCCAGTGTTCTTGCCTGGAGGATCCCAGGGATGGGAGCCTGGTGGGCTGCAGTCTATGGGGTCGCACAGAGTAGGACCCGACTAGAGCGACTTAGCAGCAGCAGCAGCATGAGTAAGAAAGATAAAGAGGTTATGCATTTTGGGCAAGAATAACAACAAAGAAATGATGTGTTTCTAAGTGCATCACATCACTGGGTTCATGATATCCATAAGCCTTATTTCTATAGAGATTTTAACCTTGGTCAGTTGGTTATCACAGTATCTCCACTGTCAAGTTACTAATAATTATCCTGGGGAGACACTCTGAGACCGCGCAAATATCCTATATTTCCTCAAACTTTCACCTACCAGCATTACAGGCACATTTTGTTTGCAATAATTACTATGCTGCTGTTTTGCCTGACAGTGATTTTCTATTTCCTTCTTGCCATGTTTATTTATTGGAATTCTTCTATAAGAAAGAACTGTCCCTTCTTGAATCCTATTTATGTACTCAGCTATGTCAGTATGGACTTGTGGCCACTTATTCTATGAGTTAAAATCCAGTACTACCATTATGCATTCTATTACTCAAGTTGTTCCAACTTTGGCAATCAGGAGGAGCTCCTTCAAGTCACTCTTGTGTCTTTTCAACAAGCTCCCAAACCATTTCGACCATCTCCTTTATTTCCAGCACCACAAAATGTTTCAGGCTCCTCTTGTACTTTCCCTGCCCATGCCCTAGATTCAAGAGCTTCCCTCCCCACAAAAAAAGTCCTGGTTCCTTTTATTAGAGGATAGTGTTTTAAAACAGGAGCTGGGTGCTCAGTGCTACTGAGGTTTCACTATCAGGCCAACAATTTGGACAACCACCACTAATATCTGTTTCCTTACTAAACTCATTAGCTGGAAACATTAACATCACCTGGGAACTTATTAGAAATGTAAACTCTTAGGCCCCAACCTAGACTTACTAGACCAGAAACTTTGAGGGTGTACAGGAATCTGTGTTAAGAGGCTCAGCAGATGATTCTGATGCTCCTTATAAAGTTTAAAAAACACTTATAAACACTGTTTCAGTGAAGAAAAGGTAGCTCTCTTTCACTATAAACCCTGTGTTTACTTTATGATGTTTATCTCTAATAAAAAAAAAAGGGAAAACTTCGTCTTAATAACTTAATAACTTGTCTGGTGTATAAATTGTATTTTTTACTGCTACAACTATTAAAAATATAGGTGAATGCCTCAACTGNCTCCGAGACCAGAAGTCCTTCAGTGAGATTTTTGGCCCTCATCTAACCTTCCAGTCTTTCCCCGTCACTATCCAGGAGGGGAGAAAGGAAGGGGAATTTCGTGAGTGGCCGTTTTGAGGACTAGCGTAGTTGATGAATTGATTCGAGATCCCACCCACATGTTTACACTGCAGTGAGGTCAAGGCAGTCATCCTGAACCTGAAGCTTCCCAGTGTGTGATAAACTTGAACTGATTGCTCTTTCTCTAGTGTCGTGGTCTCTGCCAGAAATTCGCATGTTGGGGACCGTCAGTGTAACCTCAGTAGTTAAGTCGTAGCCTGACAAAGCAAGACTTTGATTAGTTTTCATCTAAATGGGCCACAGGGTTACTGACAAAGTGATTGTGTAGTTTTAGGAGTCACAGATGAATCATCGCCAGTAATGCATCCTGTCCCACACTGCCCCTTCCCCATCTTAACACTGAGTCACAGATGGAGGTTCATGTTGGCTCCACGTAGGGCACCTATGAGGTAAAACCAAGGGGTTTGAGTCATAATGGGATTACATAGTTGGTGATAGACCATTGGTGGATATAATGAAGAGGAGATGGATTTTCAGTTTAGAGCTGAGGAATAGACTGCACGTTGCCTGCTGATGCCTGAAGTGCTGACACAGTAGAAGTGTTGATGATTTTGGAAATTATGTTAAAGATATGTGAGTTACTATTGGGAGTAGCAATTCAAGACCGTTTAACCCCTATATATGTTTTATCTCTCTTTTAAGATTATAAACTTCTGAAGACAAAGATCCTACATTTATATTTGAGGGACCATGTTATACTTTAGTGTTTATGTTCTTTCTGTATCTCCAGTAACTAGAAGAATGCTTTGGAAGGCAAAGGAAATATGCTAAGTTGTATTGACTCTTCCACACAGGCCTATGCAATTGTATAAGCTAGTTTTTTTTTTTTTAAATACACAAAGGATTTACTTCTATTTTTAGTACATCTATGAGAATCTACACATTTTTCATTCTTCCTCTTTAGCCCATCTTTTAAATTTTCTAGAGTAATATTTCTATATTTATTTTGTAAAGCATCATTGGTGGGTGGTTTATTTTTATACTACTACTCTTCAGTAGTAAGAACTACTAGTAGTTCAATTCCCAAGTTTTGGTAAACCTAATTTTTTTGTTGTTTAGCGTCCCTTAAGTCGTGTCTGACTCTTTTTGCCGCGCTATGGACTGTAACCCACTAGACTCTCTGTCCATGGTATTTCCCAGGCAAGAATAGTGGAATGGGTTGCTGTTTCCTTCTCTAGAGGATCTTCCCTACCCAGGGGTCAAACCCGAGTCTTCTGCATTGGCAGGCAGATTCTTTACCACTGAGTCACCAGGGAACCCCTTAATTACACATTTCTGAAGAGATTGAAACTGAGAGGGCCCCTGTGAGCCTCCCCATTGTTTGGAGACAGTACGCCAGCCACTATGACCTTCTCTGAGTTCCAAAGGGCAGGTTCCAACAGTTGCTAATCAAGGGAAGAACAACCAAGAACTCACCTGATGCAAAATTAAAAGGCCCAGATTAAGCATCAGGATTAGGAGACTGACCACCTGAGATGAGAGTAAGAGAGTGCAAACCCTGCTCACACCCATATCTTGTCAGACATCCCACCTTTGACCCACTTATAAAAACAGTCATGAAGTCCTCTGGGGATGGGATACACAATTTTTCAAGGCAGAAGCCTGGTGTGTCTCCCTTTGCCTGGCAAAGTAGTAAAGCTGTCCTATTCTGCTTCACTGTGGCGCCCGTGCACAGAGAAACCAAGTTTTCATAACAGAATGAATTACTTGCATTTCTGTTTATATATTGCTGTTAATATACATAATCTCTACTCGCTTTGCATATTCTGAATTTTACAATTGTTATGTCTATTCTTTAGAGGATGAACCACCTTCACAGACTGTTTTAAGCCAAACGGTCACAAAGAAAGCTATCACGAGAACACAAGAGACTCCAGGTAAGAAGAGTTGAGTTCGTTTTTTTCCTAACCTGTCAGCTTTTTTTATGTATAGATTATAGCCTATAATTATTGGGTTATTGGATTATTGGGAAGATCAGGGGTCCCAAATCATACCTCATTCAAAGTTTCAGTGAATCTTGTTTTTAGGTTGTTAAATTGAATTAAGCAATACTTTCTAAGTACCATATACTTGGTATATGTTAATTAATTCACATAACTATGCAGGATAGATGTACCCACTTTTTTGGTGAGGAAACTGAGGCTCAGAGTAGCTGCGTTTTCTCTTAAGATTACTTGCTATGTAACTGAGCCAAATTCAGACCTAGGCTTGTTTTCTCCATAGCCCCTTCACTTGCCCCAAGTACCTCACTGTCACTCTCCCATGGGATAATTAACTGCTCAGTAAAGCTTGTTAAGTTTTGAATGAATAAATGTGTCGTGTAAAATGGACTAAATGGTCTGCATAGTAAAATCATGACACAATATAATCAATCTCAATTTGATACTATGTTTTATTAAATCTAAGATCTCATCAGTTGTAAGATACATCCTCTTCTTGGGGTTCTCTGATAGCTCAGTTGGTAGAGAATCCGCCTGCAATGCAGGAGACCCGGTTTGATTCCTGGGACGGGAAGATCTTCTGGAGGAGGGATAGGCTACCCACTCCAGTATTCTTGGGTTTCCCTGTGGCTCAGCTGGTAAAGAATCTGCCTGCAATGCAGAAGACCTGGGTTCTAACCCTGGTTTGGGAAGATCTCCTGGAGAAGGGAAAGGCTACCCACTCCAGTATTCTGGCCTAGAGAATTCTATAGACTGCATAGTCCATTGGGTCACAAAGAGTTGAACACAACTGAATGACTTTCACTTTCACTTAGGAGGAAGAAATGCTGCCAGTTAAGAGCAATGTGCCTTAGATTGTATAATACGTCCCAGTTTTAGAGATGTTAAAGTGTAGAACTATTTGCATCTTTTAGTATCAAGTGGCATTAAGCTACATTTGCTAGTAGCCATTTTAAAACCTATTCTGAAAAGCAAAGGAAAGGATTAAGTTCAGTTATTAATGCATAGTATCCTTTGATTTTTAATTCTGTTTATTTTCAGTTTGCTTTTCTTGATATTAGGAAATCCACAATAATAATGACGTTAGCTATTGAAACTGATCATCTGTAGCTTTTTTTTTAACCCAAATCCTGACTTACTTCCTTACCCATTGCTGCTAATAAGATTATGCTTTGTAGTTTAAACTATTCTGTTTAGAATAAATAAACATCTGGTTGAGGATCAATTCCAAATAACACACCCTTTTGCTTAATTCCTTGGACAGCCTATGTTCCTGTGTTAAGATTAGAAACTGTTTTAGAAAAATGCTTTGAGTGATAGGCTCTATAATCACATTTTTCAGGCCATTTGGGAAAACTGTATTCTTGAAATTTTATTTACAGTAGCTTCAATTACATGACGCTTATGCCTGGAAAAACAAAAGTTTCTCATTTTTAAAATCTACAGCAAAAATAAAATCTACAATAAATTTATAAAATTTATGGGGTTAAGTAAATTGATTTAATGAAGACTGTTGAGCACCAGCCTAGAGACCATACAAACCATTATAAAACTATTACACAATAGAATGTCTCCTATAGTCTTTTGGAGTTCACATTAAGCTTGTATTTTAGGACTGCTGTTGAGGTACATGGCTGCATAATGTTGTGCAAAGAGCACTAGATCTTGGTCATATTAGCTAGCCATGTTGACCCTCAGGCCTTTATCTATATGACTTAACCTGGCCTAACTCATAAGCTCACTGCAAAAGTGAAATAGTACTTGCAAAATCACTTAGTATACAGTAAAACATATGGATATAAGGTGGGTTGTTTTTTTTTCCCTCACAGCACTTTGCAGGCAGTGTAAAGTTCATACTGACAAAGCTCATGCTATGGTTGATAATGGAAAAGATAAAACATTTCCCAGTGTAGATGGTAGATTGATGGAACTCATGCACATGGAATATACTGTGCTAATATAACTAGACATAAAAATATGTGCGTTTGGGGGAGATTTGAGATACTCTGGGTTCTTTTACTATAAAAGGTGCTTTTAAAAATCATACTATATCTAGTACTTCTCTTGCTCCTCTGTCATTCCTCTTAAAAAAGGAGAATGTTTAGGAACGTCATTAAATGAACGCTTGTAAAGTCTGTCTTTGCAAGCTTTGTAAAGTACTGAATAATCATTGGAAGGACTGATGCTGAAGCTGAAACTCGAGTACTTTGGCTACCTGATGTGAATAATTGACTTTATTGGAAAAGACCCTGATGCTGGGAAAGATTGAAGGCCGGAGGAGAATTGGATGACAGAGGATGAGATGGTTGGATGGCATCACCAACTCCGTGGGCATGAGTTTGAGCAAGCTCCGGAAGTTAGTGATGGATAGGGAAGCCTGGCATGCTGCAGTCCACGGGGATGTAAAGAGTAGGCTACAACTGAGCAACTGAACTGAACTGAAAGTCTGTCTAGCAGAGGAATTACTTAAACAGGAGTCAGTTTGATGGAAAGCTACTTTAAGTGCAAGTTTAAGATAGGCTCTTCCTTGTTTGAGGGAATATTAATTGGTACAACCACTATGGAAAACACTAGGAGGTTCCTTAAAACTGAAAATAGAGTTGCCATATAATCCTGCAATCCCACTCCTGGGCATATATCAGGAGAAAAGCTCTTAATTCAGAGTTAATTCATGCACCCACAGATTCTTAGCAGCACTATTTCCAATAGCCAAGACATGGAGTCCACCTTAATGTCCATCAACAGATGAATGGAATAAAGAAGTGAAAGTGGTGTGTGTGTGTGTGTATATGTATACACACACATGTGCAAAATGGAATAATAGTCATAAAAATGAATGAAATACTGCCATTTGCAGCAGCATAGAAGGACCCAGAGGTTATCATATTAAAGTGAAATAAGTCAGAAAGAGAAAGACCTATATATAGTATCACTTGTACATAGAATCTAAAATATGATACAAGCAAACTTAATTACAAAATGGAAACAGATTCACAGACTTACAGTTACCACAGGGGCAAGAGGGTAGAGGAGGAATAAGTTAGGAGTTTGGGATTAGCAGATATAAACTACTATATATAAAATAGATAAACAACAAAATGCTATGGTATAACACAGGAAACTGTATTCAATATACTGTAATAAACCGTAATGGAAACGAATATGAAAAAGAATATATATATATGTGTGTGTGTGTATATATATATATATATATATATATATATAGAAAGAGAGAGAGAACTGGACCACTTTACTATACACCAGAAACTTAATAATACAACATTGTAAATCAACTGTACTTCAGTTAAAAAAAATATATAGGCTCTTCCTCCTTCTTATAGAATTGCAGACTTTCAAGTCAACTTTGGTGTTCAAAATCATGCTGTAATTTTATATAGGACCACTGGAGTGTTCTGACAAAACTTTATCCAAAAATGTCCTTGAAAATGATGACCTATACCAAGGCACTTCCCTAGTGGCTCATCTGGTTAAGAATCCACCTGCACTATGAGAGACCTGGGTTCGATCCCTGGGTTGGGAAGAACTCCTGGAGAAGGGAACGGCTACTCCAGTATTCTGGCCTGGAGAATTCCATGGACCATAGTCCATGGGGTGGCAAAAACACAGCTGAGCAACTTTCATACTCACACCAAGGGACCACTTTCTAAAACATCCTAGTAAAGACAGCCACATCATTTGTCGTCCTGTTTTGGAAGTCATGAAAATGTTGATTGTATTAGTCTAGAGTAGCTTATTGTTTGAAGTTTCAGAATTGCATTATTTTCACATTAAAATAGTGATTAGGTGGTTCTGTCAGTTCCGTTCATATGTACCTATATAACTTCTTCTATGGCCAGATTCATTCCATTCTTGAAATTAATTTCATAACCTAAAAATATAGTAGGAAAATTTTAGTAACTTTTCCTAACATTAAATATTTTTAGTAGTTATGGTTTCTAGTTAAATAATTATTGTTAAATATTTTTACTGCCTTCTGTTTTAACATGAGGGTTTCCCTAGTGGCTCAGGGATAAAGAATCTGCCTGCCAATGCAGGAGACACAGATTCGATCCCTGGGTCAGGAATATCCCTTGGAGAAGGAAATGGCAACCCACTCCAGTATTCCTGCCTGGAAAATCCCATGAACACAGGAGCCTGGTGCGTTCCACCTAATCCATGGGGTTGCAGAAGAGTCACACATGACCGAGTGAACTAAACCACATTTTGTCATGAACATTTGATTCTCTGACTGCTGTAATTACAGAATTCATTCATTCTCCAGATGTTTATTGAGCACCTACTTTATATTAGTGCCGTTGCTAGATTCTGGGGGTTCAGTGGTGAGCAAAAAAGGGAAGGAGATTGCTACTAAAGAAGAATCCTTGTTATTTTATTCCCTAATACTCCTCTCTGCTACTCTCTCTCCTTCAACCCCTCTTACACAGGACTATGTATTTGGTAGAGCATACAAGAAAAACTTAAATGAGAAGATGGGGTCTGAAATAGTAATTGATATCTATAGATTAAAGTTGAGTTTTAGGTTTTAATTAAACCTGCAAAGTATGGGAATGTAGGAGGGAAAAAAAGAGGAAAGTCATTGTAATAATAAGAGTAACAAACATATGTGATATTTCTTTTTAAAGCTATTTACGTAAGTTCTAAATATATGTTATATAGAATGCTAACAACTGATACATTGCATAGAATCTTAGAGCTGGAGGATTTAGGAGAGTCGTGTACTCAGAGTTTCTATCAGTGTAAGTGTCCTTCTGTTAACATCCATTCATGCACCATTGATCATCTGCAGTGATGTAGAAATCACTCCCTCGCCATCAGTTCTGTTTTGGAGACAACACTAATAATTTGGTTGCTTTTGTTTTTACCGTTGAACTAAAAGCTACTTTGCTATAAATTTCTCTTGATCTTAATTCTGCCTTTCGAGCTACATAAAATCAACTTAATTACTTCTCTACATCTCTGTCTTTAAGATGTACAAAACATGCTCAATAAGTATTTTTAGAACAAATAAATGGATGTCCCTTCAGGATTTCTCTTCTTAATACTGTGAAGAGGAAATGGGGTTAAGTCAGTTTTATGAGAACAAACATAGGCAGCCAATATAATGGAGAGGGGGTCAGTGATAGCTGATTCACAGCATGGTTTTTGCACTTCTCACGCAGAGCCAAACATACTGGGGGCCAGTGATAGCTGGTTCAGAGCATGGTTTTTGCACTTCTCACACAGAGCCAAACATACTGCTTTTTTTATAGTTAAAAATGAAGCTAAGTGTAATATAATCCAAATTTAAATATAGATTGGGGTTTATATTACTTGTGCGAGGCTCTTTGAGGACATATACCTTGGATTTCTAGGCTAACATTAACTTATTATTTAATGGGATTGGCTTCTTCATTAACCCTGTGCCACTGAACTGTAGACAGTCTGAAATAAATTATGGCTAACATTAACATGTTATTTTAAATTAGAGTTTGTATTTGTTGAAACAGACAAGTTAAATAATTGGAGGGAGTGTATTAGCTCTTAGGAGGTTAACCTTCAAATGAAAGTTTGACGTAAATAATCCACAATGACAGTATGCCACACTGGAATAGATAATTGAGTTGGTGCTACGGTACAGATTTTAGTTCTTAATTGAGACATTTAGAAGTTTTATTTGATATTCCTTTCTTTTTATACAAATGTGGTCTGGTGAGAAAAACTGCCAAATTTTACATCAAACCCATGTATTTTTCATGGCAGCAAACCTTTCTCTAGTTCATTATTGTATTCCCATACTTAGCATAATGGAGAGCTCAGAAAAAAACTTTGCTCACTAAATAGGTGATTGTATAATAAATCTGCTAGACATTTTATATATGTATTTTATTTTTTTCTCTTCCCATATTAGTGATGAGTGAAGACCCTCTAATCAGCCTGTGTAGACCTCCTCTAAGAAGCTCAAGATCTGGTAAGAGGTTGTTTTGTCTGTTGGTTCAGCTTTCTCATATTTTTAAATAGGGTACTTAACATGTATTTGGAGAAGGCAGTGGCACCCCACTCCAGTACTCTTGCCTGGAAACTCCCATGGATGGAGGAGCTCAGTAGGCTGCAGTCCATGGGGTCACGAAGAGTCAGACACGACTGAGCTTTCGCTTTCACGCATTGGAGAAGGAAATGGCAACCCACTCCAGCATTCTTGCCTGGAGAATCCCAGGGACCGGGAAGCCTGGTGGGCTGCCATCTAAGGGGTCGCAAAGAGTCGGACATGACTGAAGTGACTTAGCAGCAGCAGCAGCAACATGTATTTATTGGAGAAGGCAATGGCACCCCACTCCAGTACTCTTGCCTGGAAACTCCCATGGATGGAGGAGCCTGGTGGGCAGCAGTCCATGGGGTCACTAAGAGTCAGACATGACTGAACGACTTCACTTTCACTTTTCACTTTCATGCATTGGAGAAGGAAATGGCAACCCACTCCAGTGTTCTTGTCTGGAGAATCCCAGGGACAGGGGAGCCTGGCGGGCTGCCGTCTGTGGGGCCGCACAGAGTCAGACATGACTGAAGCGACTTAGCAGCAGTAGGAACATCTGTTTATATGGTTCGAAATTCAAAATTTCTATAAATATATGATGGAAAGTCTCCCAGTTCCTTTCGTTGTTTGTCCACCCAGTTTCCTTAAGCAACCGGTGCTGTCAGTTTCTTAGGTAGTCTTCCAGAGATACTTTATGGAGATATAAGGGAATTCATGTATAAATCATCTTTTCCTGTCTTTTTAACCCACATTTTAGCCCAATAATTGCTCTTTTCTGTACCTTCTTACTGTTTTTACTTAAAATATATTGAGACATCCTTCCATATAAGTGTATAAAATAATTTCTTCATTCTTTTTTAGAGGTTATGTCCTTGTATGTTGCTATGATTCTTTTTGTTAGCAAAATGGTTTTAAATTAATGTCAGGGACATTTTATTCTTCCCAGTATAATGCTAATAAAAAATTGAAGACTGAGCCTTTGTGGCTCAGGGCTATAAATTTTTCCTGCCTTAACTGCATTTCTTCCCTTGTGGGTCAGCTGGTAAAGAATTCGCCTTCTATGCAGGCGACCTGGGTTTGATCCCTGGGATGGAGAGATCCCCTGGAGAAGGGAAAGGCTATGCACTCCAGTATCCTGCCTGGAGAATTCCATAAACTGTATAGTCATGGGGTCACAAAGAGTCGGACATGACTGAACAACTTTCACTTTAAGACCTTAGAAGAGTATTGCCCTTAAATTGATTTCATGACTATGAAAGAAAACTAGGAATGTCATTCCAAGAGATCTGCCTCATTTTTAGAGTTTCCCAGCCCATAAGGGTGCTTTATTGTGGGAACTAAAAAGGAAATATTTACCTTCACATGAGGTTTCTACTCCTCAGTTATTCTCTTTTAAAAAGAGTTAGGTTGATTTTTTTTTTTTTTTTGATAGATGACTGTCCTTTTAAGTGATAAAAATCTGTTAAGGTTTTGATGATGAACCTGTGGTAAAGAACCATATGATGCATTTCCTTTTAAGCACTAATCATTTTATTGCTATCTCTCTTGCAGATTCGGCACACAAAACAAATGGAAAGACTAAAATGAGTGAATTAGGTTTGTTTATCTCTAATTCTTATAGGTTCTCTTTGAGGCTTCGAATTATCAGTAGAATACAGGAGTACTTTCATTTGGTCACTAGCTCGAAAATTTATTCATTATTTCAGCTTGAGGGACCGATAGCCTTGGTTTTTATTCTCTGAAATTATGTCCTTTGTTATATTATTAAGTTCACATAAGAAAATGACATAACCTATATTTTAGTTTTTATTAGCAGTTATTACATTAATACTATTGTGAGAAAAGAGATAACTTACCAATTAAGTTTTTTCTTGCTTTAGAAAGTGAGTTGGAAATTTTTCTTTAATAAGTTGTGTCCTTTGCCATGTTTGTTGAAGTGGTTTATATTCTTTTCAGGATTTGCCTTGATATAGGACTTGAGCTACCAAGATCTGTGGCTTTAAGTGAACTTACATTGATTGTGGTTGGACTTAGTCTTAAGTTACAAATTTTCTAAATTTGGAGATGAGTCAAAGGAGAGAAGCTTCATTTTTCTGTATAAATAGTTGCAGCTTGGTTTAAATTTGTCTTCCACTTAAGCTCAATTTTTTTTTAGAGACTTCAGAATTTATAGTGTCTGGGTACTGAAAATGATCCTTGTAGTATGCAACTTATGTGTACTTTTACCTACTAGTTTCTCAAATGCTCTATGTAAAAACTTAAAAAAGAATTTTTTTTTTTAAGTCATAGAGTCTTAAATAGCAGAAAACTTGTAGATGAAATAATCTAGCACTTTTGTGTTCTTTCTATGCTAGATTTATAAATTATTTCTGTAAGTACTTTATAATAAAAACTAACTTTGAAAAAAGTACTTTCAGCTTAAAGGAAATTTCTATGAGATCAATAAAGAATGGCACTCCTTTTTCTCCCCAATAGTAATGCTAGTAAATCTTGAAATGTATAAAATGGCTGTTCATGGAGCTTGAACATGTGTGATATTTCCAGACTAGTCTTTATTCTCTTCTTCTTGCTGCGCCACTCTCTTGTTCTCCAAAGCATGATTGGCATTGAGTAGTAAGGTATCTATACCGGGGACCCCAGAGTACAGCCTCTGAGTAAAATCTGACATGTGGTCTTGTTTGTATACAGCCTGTAAGCTAAGAAAAATTTTTACATTTTGTGGAATAAATATATATAAGTATACACACGCATATGACAGAGACCTTATGTGGCTAGAGAAGCCTAAAATATTTACTATTTGGCCCTTGACGGAGAAAGTTTACCCATCTCTAATTACATTAATGGCAGACCTAAAGACAGCAAAGCACTTAAATTATCATTTGTTCTAAGAATAAATTCAGGGAGTTAAATAACTGCCTTGATGTAGATTTGTGTCCACACATAGATTGAACACTCCACGCTAGGTTTTACTGACAACACAAAAAGGAGACACAGAGACTCCTGTCTTCTCTTTGAAAAAGCATGATCGTCTTACTTTTGAATCTTCATGCCTTTGTCCCCAGACACAACACAATTACGGTTTGTATTTCCTTGAATACCCTTCACGCCTCACACCAACACATTCCATAAATCTCTTGGAATAAGAAAGCCTATAGTAGAAATATCCTGGGACTTTGTATTTTTCTTTAAAACTGTGACCAGACAAAAGAAAGTGACAGGAAGTGATACAGATAATGGTTGATGTCCACCAGAGGAGGTGGTTTTAAATGATCTGTTTTTTATAACAAACAGAAAGACCTTAAATTTCCGAAGTACCTTTTCCTAATTGGTTGAAACTGTTAGAAAAGTGACGCCTCCTTACTAGCACATTTAATTATTGCCATTTGTCTAAAAGCCACAGCCTTTGTAATTTTTTTTAAATAACCTTTTTTCGGTTAGGGTATTATTGCTCCAAATAGAATTCTAATGTCTTGAAAGTTTTCTCATGTGTGTAGGAAAGAGTAATACTTAAAAAAAAAAAATTTTTTTTAATGCATTAACTTCCCCCATGTAGCAGCCAAGAAGTTTAGAATAAAGGAAGCTGAATGACAAAAGAGGGAAATGAAATTGTAAGCTATATAGTCATAGATACTGCTGATTCATCATCATTTTGTATTTGGATATTTATCTATACATTCTTTGCCGCTTGGGTAAAAAAATTGTTATAAGCATTAAAATAGTGGCATATGGATGTGGTAGAGAAGAGCCCTACTCTGTGGAAGAGGTCAGGAAGGTTTAATGGGATGGCATTAGAATTTTGAAGGATGCAGAACAGGCAAAATGAGAGGGAGAGTTATAAATACTACAGTTTGTCTTGTAATAGAATGTCACTCTTATGTTTAGTGTTCAGGCAATATGAGAAACTCCTCTACATTAGAAACAACACTCACATTAACTGCGGCTCCTTGAACTATCTTGTGGTAAATGATTTTCAGAATGACATTCTCAGTTGGTAAACTTGGGTTTCTAGAAGTGAGAACTGTGTTTTAAAATGTGTATACAACCAGGACAAAAGCCTATTACAGTGAAGAGTATTTTTCAACTATATAAAATGTATTATTGTTTAAGGTGTCTTAATTCATAAAATCCTGCTGGATTATAAGGCACAAAATAATACTGATTTTTGTTCTTAGTGATGTTACCATGATAGCCTTGCTTGACAAATTATTATTTATGTCTTATATAGTGCTGATAAATATTTACTGTTAGGAACATGGAATTCTAAAGAAAGGATTTTTAGACCCTATATTAAAAGTCTTAAAAGTGTTCAAAAATAGATTAAATCCATGATTAATTTAATACTTTGTATTAAAAGTATTAAAAGTAAGTGCAGAACTCCCTTATAGAAGCTGATTTAAAAATACTTCTAAATCCTTCTTTGTGCTAATTAAAACTAATTGACATAACTAATATAAATAGAAAAAAGGGAGATTGAATTGTAGGCAACCTGGTATAGGAAGGATTGATTATTAGTTAATTTGCTCTAGGCAGTTGGCATAGATTTGCAAAAGTATTGTGGAAATATATTTTATCAGGATGAAAAAAGAGAGATTTCTGTACTATTTGTTTTTTCTGATAGTTTGGTGAATGAATGTAAATTTTCAACATACTTTTATTTCCATTAATACAGATTCAAAAATCAGTTCAGCCTTAAATTTTGCTACAACAAATAATTTTTGAACTATATAAAACATAATGCCCCAATATAAATGTGATTTTAACAAAGCTACTGTATTACATTTAGGTATTGTTGGAACCTCTCATTTTAGAAAGAATTCACTTTTCAGCTTTCCCCCCATTCATTCATTTACTCAAAAAACTATTGAGGGAGACTTTTTAAAAAGGTTCCATATGTAAGGAGCTTGGAAGTCACCACTTTAGCCTAATAACAAGTCAAAAACTGACAACTGAAAAATCAACAACTCTTCTTAGATCCATAAGAGAGGAAATGACACAGGTCAAATCACTGCCCCCAAGGTGACAACTGAAAAATCAACAACTCTTCTTAGATCCATAAGAGAGGAAATGACACAGGTCAAATCACTGCCCCCGAGGTTGGAGAAATGGGCAAATAGAGGAAGTCATAGCTTGCTGGAGCTGAGACTCACAAGTGGAAGCCTCTGCGGGAGGTAGTGCTGGGTAGGAAAACCTGAACTGCAGTTAATGAATTGTTGGATGTTCTATGTGGACAAGTCTGAAGAGTTAAAAATTTTCAACAGGACCCAGTTCTATGGTGGGCCCCAACTGTGTTGTGAAATTTACCTCTAGAGGCTCAGCCAGGCTCACATTTAAAAAAAAAAAAAAAAATCCCTTCACACTTCTGCAAGTTAGAGGGATCCCAAAAGGCAGCATTTTGAAACATGCCAGGGTATTCTGTTCTTAACAAGACAAGCCCTCAAGGAAATCTAGTTAACTAGAGCCTATTGGTCCAGTCAAGGCTATGGTTTTTCCAGTGATCATGTATGAATGTGAGAGTTGGACTATGAAGAAAGCTGAGCACCGAAGAATTGATGCTTTTGAACTGTGGTGTTGGAGAAGACTCTTGAGAGTCCCTTGGACTGCAAGGAGATCTAACCAGTCCATCCTAAAGGAGATGAGCCCTGGGTGTTCATTGGAAGGACTGATGCTAAAGCTGAAACTCCAATCCTTTGGCCACCTGATGCGAAGAGCTGACTCATTGGAAAAGACCCTGATGCTGGGAGAGATTGAGGGCAGGAGGGGAAGAGGACAACAGTAGATGAGATGATTGGATGCCATCACCGACTCAATGGACATGAGTTTGGGTAAACTCTGGGAGTTGGTGATGGACAGGGAGGCCTGGCGTGCTCGGTTCATGGGGTTGCAAAGAGTCGGACACAACTGAGCGGCTGAACTGAACCGAACTGAACCTACTATATCAAAGCCCAGCTGACTTGAGAGATGGGAAATAAACCTAACTCCAGACCATTCTGAGCGTTATTTCACTTAAACAGGAACGGGAAAAACTTTGAACTGTTGTGAAGTTTGTGGTCTTGAGGCATAAGCTTACTAAAAAGTGGACACCTAGAGCTGTAAGATACTTCCCTTCTCCCAGGATACTGCCCCTCCCTCAACACCTTACCACCACTTTACTAAAGACCTATTTACAGCAGTATTCTTTTTACCCAGTACATCAAGAAAAAAATTATAAAACATGACAAAATGCAAAAAAGCAGTTTGAAAAGATAGAGCAATATCAACCAGATATGGCATGGATGTTAGAATTATCAGATCAGGAATTTAAAACAACTATGATTAATATGGTATAGACTCTAGTAGACTACATGCAAGAAAAGATGAAGAATGTCAGCAAAGAAGTAGAAATCCTAAGAAAGAATCAAATGCTGCAGATAAAAAAACACTAACAGAAATGAAGAATCTTGATGGGCTTGTTGGAGTGGATGTGGCTTAGACTCTCTAGCAATAGAATATCAATAGCATTCTCAAAGAAATGATAATATATGACA
The DNA here is from genome assembly GCA_006410615.1 of Neotragus moschatus. Classification (NCBI taxonomy): domain Eukaryota; kingdom Metazoa; phylum Chordata; class Mammalia; order Artiodactyla; family Bovidae; genus Neotragus; species Neotragus moschatus. The sequence continues at coordinate 1,219,778 of SJYA01002524.1, forward strand.
TGATTTATTAGCTAGTCCTATGATGATAATCATACAGCAATATATAAATGTATCAAATCAATACATTATGTACCTTACACATAACACAATGTTAAATATCAGTTATATCTCAATTTAAAAAACAGAATCCTTAAAAACCAAAAAGCAAAGAGAACAATGACTAAATAATACAGAATATCCTAGACTGTGCAACAGCTACAAAAGGTATAACGTATGGATACTGTGAATAACAGAAGAAAGGAACAGAGGAAATGTTTGAAATATTAATGACTGTGTGCATGTGTGCTCAGTTGCATCCGACTCTTTGCTACCCCATAAACTATAGCCTGCCAGGCTCCTCTGTCCTTGAGATTTAGGCAAGGATGCTCGAGTGGGTTGCCATTTCTTCCTCCAGGGTATCTTCCTGAGCCACAGGATTGAACCTGCATGTACTGCATCTCCTGAATTGCCAGGTGGATTCTTTACCACTTGAGCCACCTGGGAAGCCCAGTAATGACTAAGAATTTCCCAAGTTAATGTCAAACACTAAACTCAGATCCAGTCATCTCACAAACACCAAGAAAGATAAATGCCCAAAATAAAAATATACTTAGGCCTATCTTTGTTAAGCCACAGAAAGCCAAAAAAAAAAAAAAAAAAAAACCCTAAACAAAGCCTGAGGAAGACAACACATGAGCTGTAAAGGAATAAAGGTCAGAATTACATCTAACATCTCAGAAAGCATGCAAGCAAGAAGAGATCGGAGTAAAAGATTTATAGTGTTCAAAGAAAAAAACCCACCAACCTGGAGTATTGTACCATGCAAACCTGTCCTTCAAAGATGAAGCCTCTGCCCAAGTTAACTAAGAGAAAAAACAGGAAAGAAGGAAAAAAATGGAGGGGGATAAAAGGTAGATGCAAGTCACTAACGTCAAGAACTAAAGAGGGGACACTATATCCTATGGAAATTAAAAGGATAACATGGGAATATTATGAACAACTTTATGCCCACCAATTTGATAATCTAGATGAGATGTAACTGATTCCTTGAAAGATATAATCTGCCAAAACTCACTCGAAATAGGTGATCTGAATAGCTCTATATATCTTAAATAAATTGAACCAACAATTAATAACCTTCCAAAGTAGAAAGCATGAAGCCCAAGTGAGTTTCTTAGTGAATTCTATCAAACATTTAAGGAAGAAGTTATGCCAATTCTCTACAGTCTCTTGGAGGATGGAAGCAGAGGAAGTACTTTCTAACTCATTCTGTGAGGCCAGCATTATGCTGATACCAAAACCAGACAAAAACATTAGAAAAAACTATAGACCACCAGCGTCAGAAACACAGCAGTGTGAAACGTCTACCTTCGTCTCCCCTTCACTCCATAACCAGTGAAAAATCCACAGCTTAACAAAAGCCCCTCTGCTAAAAGCAACAGGATGCTGGAGAAATCCACACATCTGTGCATCTGCAGGTGGGTAAAATGTAACACTTGGTGGAAGGAGAACTGAGGTAATAGTGGAAAGGGGGCTGCAATTTGGGTCCATTGATGGGAATAGCAGAGCCCAGAGACAGAGAACCCAGAAACAGCAAGAAAGGCTATACACATGACTCGAGCGAACCAACCAGCCTGGCACCCAAGGCCACAAGTAACTGGTCAGTGGCAGCAGTGGGGCCTGGAGCCCCAAATCAATAGCCACTGAGGTTCCCACATCCACATCACCTCGCATTCACAGTGGAAGAGCCTGCAAACCTTGTAACAAGGAAGAGTTGCCTATGTGACTCCAGTCCCTCTGCCCCCTCCATCATCTTCCCTCATGATGGAGCTTGTGTCTCGGGATCCCAGATGCAAGGGATGGAAAGAGCCCACCATCCTGGTGATGACAAAGGCTCTAGCACAAGCAAGGAGCTATGACTCTGGTGGCACAAAAAACTGCAACAAAGGCACAGTCACACCTCTTACAGAGAGGGTGGAATCTATAAAACACCATTCAGATAGATGTAACCAGTGGCAGCTTAGGTAAGAAAACACCCATGTGATAGTGCCACCAACTGGAAAACAAAGGAGTCTAACTTCTAACCTATCATTTGATATCAAATGCGCTGACAGAGGAACAGTTCATCATCAAACAACATGAAGAACCACAGTAACAGTATACCAGAAAAAGAAAATGACAGTTCTCCAGAAACAAAAAGTCATGAAATACTGTAATCTGACTGTTAGAGAATTTAAAAGTTATCATGAAGATACTCAAAGATATAATAAATATATAATACTCAGAGATAATCAAAGATATAATAAAACTCAGTTTAATGAGCTCACTGATAAAACTAATGGGCAGAAAGACTGCCTTACCAAGATACTAAAATTCTGAAACAAATTCTGGAGCTAAAGAACACCATAAATAAGAAGAAGAATTCATTAGAATGAGAGCAGACCACATAAAGAGAGAGTTCAGTTCAGTTCAGTTGCTCAGTTGTGTCCGACTCTTTGCAACCCCATGGACTGCAGCATGCCAGGCCTCGATGTCCATCACCAACTCCTGGAGCTTGCTCAAACTCATGTCCATCATGTTGATGATGCCATCCAGCCATCTCATCCTCTGTCGTCCCCTTCTCTTCCCACCTTCACTCTTTCCCAGCATCAGAGTCTTTTCAACTGAGTCAGTTCTTTGCATCAGGTGGCTGAAGTATTGGAGTTTCAGCTTCAGCATCAGTCCTTCCAATGAATATTCAGGACTGATTTCCTTTAAGATTAACTAGTTTGATTGCCTTGCAGTCAAAGGGACTCTCAAGAATCTTCTCCAGTACCACAGTTCCAAAGCATCAATTTTTCAGCACTCAGCTTTCTTTATAGTCCAGTTCTCACATCCATACATGACAACTGGAAAAACCACAGCTTTGACTAGACAAACCTTTGTTGGCAAAGTAATATCAAAGTAATGAAGAGAGAGGTAGGAGCGTCTAGATAGAAATCTGGAAATAATACAAGTAGTTGAGAAAAGAGAAATAAGATGTTTTAAAAATGAAGGAGTCCTAAATACTCAAAATTCAATGACAGTATTTTAAAGGCAGCCAGAGAAAAAATGGTGACCTCCAAAGGAACCCTCATTAGGCTATTGGTGAATTTCTCAGCAGAAACCCTACAGGCCAAGAAAGAATAGAATGATATTTTCAAAATACTGAAAAATGGAAATTGTCACACAAGAATACTCTATCCACCAAAGTTACCATTCAGATATAAAGAGAAAGATTCTCCCAGACAAAAACTGATGGAGTTCAACACTAAACGTGCCTTGCAAAATGTATTGAAAGGGGCTCTTCAACCAGAAGCACAGTGGCCAAAATATGCAAAACTTTGAGCAAGCTGATAAGTAGAGCCAGAAATTACAACTGTCTATCAAAAAAGATTTTTAAACCATCTATTATAACATAAAGATTAAAAGAAGAAAAAAAACAGAGTAATAAATAGAGCTATCTCACTTTGATAACAGACTCACAACTTAAAAAGGGATAATTTAAGACAACAAAAACATAAAAGGGAGAAGAGGAAAAGGACAGAACTTGTATAGGTGAATGAAGATAAGATGCTGTCAACAGAAAATGGACTATTTTAACTGAGATATTTCATACAAAACTTAGGATAAACATTAAGCAGAGACACAAAACATGAGAGGAACCTGTGGAAAATATCTTAGAAAATCACCAAACCAAAATTGCAACAGAAATACAAGGAGAAGCAATGAAGATATAGATCAACCAGAAAGAAAAAGATAGTAGTACTGTCCTTAGGTATCAGTAATCACCATAAATATAAATGGATTGTACTCACCAGTCAAAAGACACAGAGTAGCTGGATGGGTTGAAAAACAAGTACATGTTGCCTCTAGACCTCAGCTCTAAAGAGGCTAGAGCTCTAAACATAGGCTAGAAGTAAAGGCATGGAAGATAATACATGAAGCAAATAGCCAAAAGAAAGCTGCTCTCTCCATACTCGTATCTGGAAAAATAGACTTCAAGCCAAAAGAAAGATAGCAAGATGTAAAAATGAACAGTATACAGTAATGAGACAACCCATCAAGAAGACACTACCATGATTATCATATTTGCATCTAATATAGGCACACCAAAGTGTATTAAAGCAATTGTTAGCAGACCTTAAGGGAGAAAGCAACAGCAACATAATACTAGGGCATTTTAACACCTCACTTTCATCAATGAGTAGATCTTTCAGATGAAAGTCAACAAGGAAACACTGACTTTAAATTAAACATTAGACCAGATTGATTTGACAGATTTTTAAAGGACATTCCATCCAAACGCAGCAGAATATGCTTTCTTCTTAAGTGAACACAGAGCTTTCTCAAGGATAGACAATATGTTGCAGCATAAAACAAGTCTCAGTAAGTTTAAGAAGATTGAAATCATATGCATCCTCTCTGATCACAGTGGAATGAAACTGGAAATCAACTACAAGAAGAAAGCTGGAAAAGTCACAAATAGGGAAACTTGAACAACTATTGGGTAAATGATGAAACAAATGCAAAATTTAACAAGTGAGATTGCATCAAACTAAAAAACCTGTGCGCAGCAAAGGAAGCCATCGAGGGAATGAAAAAATAACCTACTGATTGGGAGAAAGTATTTGCAAATGATATATCAAATACAGGGTTAATATCGAAAATATATGAAGATCTCATAGAACTCAAAAATTAAAAACCCCAAACAACCTGGTTAAAAATTGGACAGAGGAGCTGAGTAGATGTTTTTTTCTAAGAGACATATAGATGGCTAACAGATTCATGAAAAAATGTTCATAACTGATTATTAAAGAAATGCAAATCAAAATCACAGTGAGATATCACCTCACACATGTCAGAATTCTCAAAAAAGGAAAGATAAAGCAAATGTTGGCAAGGCTATGGAAAAAGGACTCTTCATACATTATTGGTAGAAATGTAAATTGATACAGTGACTGGAAGACTATGAAAATTCCTCAAAAAATTAAGAATAGAACTACCATATGATCCAGCTATCCCACTCCTGGGCATTTATCCAAAGAATATGAAGATGCTAATCTGAAGTGATATCTGCATTGCCACTTACTTCCATGATCATCACAGCATTACTTACAGTATCCAAGATTTGGAAACAACCCAGGTGCCTATCAACAGATAAGTGGATAAAGAAGATGTGGTGTATACACACACACACACACACACATACAACATATATACAGTGTAATATGACTCAGTAATAAAAAGATGGCATTTTGCCATTTGTGACAATGTGTTTGGATCTTGAGGGCATGATGCTAAGTAAGATAAGTCAGAGGAAGACATACATATGATTTCATTCACATGTAGAATATAAAAAGCTAATATTTAAAATAAATGAACAAACAAAAGTAAGCATGCATTTATAGAGAACAAAGTATTGATTATCAAGAGGGAAAGAACAGTGGGGAAGAGGAAGTAGGTAAAGGGGGATCAAATATTTGATTGTGAGCACATGGATGTAGATATGTAATGGTGTACACATGAAACTTATAGATCAGTGTTACTTAAATATTTGAAACTGTTTTACAGACTACAGACTAATGTTTCTCATGAACACAGACACTAAAAGTACAAGAAGAATATACTACAACCAAATAGGATTTATTCCAGGTGTTCAAAGCCTGATTTAACATTTGAAAATCAACTCATATAATCATTAACAGAATAAAGAAAAATCATACAATAATATCAATAGATGCAGAAAAAAAGCATTTGATAGAGTCCAACACCCACTCATGATAAAAAATTAGAAACAGAGGTAAACTGTCTCAATTTGATAAAGACTATCGGCAGAAACTATAGCTAACATCATGTATAGGTAAGGAACTGGAACCTTTTCTACTAACCTCAGGTACAAGGCAAAGATGACCTTGCTCACCACTTTTAAACATCAGGCTGGAAGTTCTAGCTAGTGCAGTAAGAGAAAAGGAAATAAAAGCTATAGAGATTGAGAAGGAAGAACTAAAACTGTCTTTATTCACAGATGATATGACTGTCTATGTAGAAAATCCAAAAGAATAGACCAAAAACCTCCTGGCACTTACAAGCAGTCATGCAAGTTTGTAGAATACAAGGTTAATACACAAAAGTCAAGCAATTTCTTACATACCAGCAATGAATGAGATATTTGAAAATAACAATATAATTATCATTAGCATATCCCACAATGTAATACTTAGCTATAAATACAAAACTTGAAGAGTAAAATAAAAGAATTACTAAGTAAATGGGCAGATGTTCCATGTTTATGGATAGGAAGACCCAATATTGTCAAGATGTCATTTCTTCCCAACAATCAGTCGATTCAACGCAACACTGAACAAAATTCCCAGCAAGTTAACTCATGGATATCAACAAGTTGGCCCCAAAATTTATGTGGAGAAACAAAAGACCCTGAGTAACTAACAGAATATTGGAAGAATAAAGTAGGACAGAACTCCAAGGTAAACTAAACCTAGAACTACAATAACTGAGACATTGTAGTATTGTCAAAAGGATAAACAAATATATCATTAGAGTGGAGTACAGAGCCCATAGGTAGAGCCATATATAGTCAACTGATCTTTGACAAAGGAGTGAAGGCAATATAATGAAACAGAGAGTCTTTTCAACAGATGATACTGAAACAACTGGACATCTTCGTGAAGAAAAAAAACCAGAATCTGCACAAAGACCTTAACAGCTATCACAAAAATTAACTCAAAATAGATCACAGACCCAAACGTAAGCACAAAGCTATAAAACTGGTAGATTACATAGAAGAAAACCTAGATGATTGATGCCTTCTTAGGTATAAACCAAAAGCAGAATCCATGAGAGAAATAATTGATAGGCCAGATTTTATAAGAATTAAAAACTTATGCTCAGCAAAAAAAGTGTCAAGGGAATGAGAAGGTAAGCCGTAGACTATTTGCAAATGGCATTTTTGAGAAAGTACTGTTATCCAAAATATACAAAGAACTCTCAAAACTCAACAATAAGAAAACAATTTTAAAAAATGGGTCAAAGAGCATAATAGATACCTCACCAAAGAAGTTAGATGGCAAATAAACATATGTAAAGATAGATGCTCTCCATTGTATGTCATCAGGGAAATGCAATTACAGTGAGATACCACTACATACACTTAACAATACCAAATGCTGATGTGAATGTGCAGCAACAGGAAGTCCTGTTTGGGAATGCGAGGTGGTCCCCTTTGAGGTTACTTTTGTAGTTTCTTAAAAAGCTAAACATACTCTTAGTATGCAACCCAGCAATCACACTCCTGGATATCTACCCAAAGGAGTTGGAAACTTAGGTCCACACACAAACCTGTACACATGTGTGTGACACCTTTTTATTCATAATTGCCAAAACTTAAAAGCAACCAAGATATCTTTCCATAAGTGAATGGTTAAATAAACATCCAGACAATGGGATAATATTGTGTTAAGAACTATCAAGTCATGAAGAGACATGGAAGAACCTTAAATGTATCTTACTGAGTGAAAGAAACTAATCTGAAAAGGCTGCATACTGTATGATTCTATACAGCATCCTGGAAAACGCAAAACTCTTGAGACAGTAAAAAATCAGTGATTGCCAAGGATTGGGGGTAGGAGATGGGGGAGCAACGAATAAGTCTGGCACAGAAGATTTCTAGGACAGTGAAAATATTCTGTATAATATCATAATGGAATTATACATGTCATTGTACATTTCTCTAAACCCATAGAAGGTGCAACATCAAGATAGAACTGAAAAAAGAAAAGAGCTGTAATGTAAATTAAGGTCTTTGGGTGGTTATGATGTATCTGTAGGTTTGTCAGGTGTAATGAATGTAGCACTGTGATAGGAATGTTGGTAATAGGGAAGACTATGCATGTGTAGAGGCCGGGAACATATGGGAAATCTCTCTCCCCCAGTTTCATGAATCATAAACTGCTTTTAAAAATTAATTTTAAAATAATTTTTTAAATTACTCAGTGCTTACAATGTGCTATTATTGTGAACAAAGCTGATGTAGTGGTAGAATAGAATTCTTGAAATCAGAAGAGTCTATTCAAGTCCTTTTTTGTCGCTTGTTAGTCTTGACACCCTTAGGCAGGGCACTTGATATCTTTGAGCCTTACCTATGATAGTATTCTCTTATAATGTTATGGGAATCAGATTAACACATGAAGTTTTTTGAAAACTAGCAACATGAAGATACTAAGGACTTAACTATTATTAAAATAACTAAGACATGACCATTGGCTCTTAAAATATCCTTTTTGTATGGTTTGTAAATAGTTGCATAAATGAATAAAGCAAACCTGCTGTATAAAGAAGTACTGTTAATGGTTATGAGTTTAGAAAATAAAATTTCAAAAAGAGGGCAATACCTTTTAATGTGAATGGAAATATTAACATTTTAATAGAATAGCGGTAAGAAAAATCTGACCTTCCAGTTTTCTGGTTGGGAAAAAGAAAATTAAATGAAAAGACAGTCTTTCTAAAGAAAGAATCCTGTGCTGTGCTGTGCTTATTCCTGTCCGACTCTCTGCAACCCCATGGACTATAGCCCACCAGGCTCCTCTGTCCATGATTCTCAGGCAAGAATACTGGAATGGATTGCCATGCCCTCCTTCAGGGGATCTTCCTGACCCAGGGATTGAAACCAAGTCTCCCACACTACAGGTGGATTCTTTATCTCTGAGCCACCAGGAAAGCCCAAGATAACTGGGGTGGATAGCCTATCACTTCTCCAGGAGACCTACTTGACCCAGGAGTCGAATCTGAGTCTCCTGCATTGCAGGTAGATTCTTTACCAGCTGAGCAACCAGGGAAACCCAAAGAAGGAATTGCATAGTAGTATTAGCAGTTTTCTCAGAGTTAATTGTTTTTGTAGCAAAAATGTCAAATGCTGATTTGCACTGGCCATTATTAAGTAAAAGTAGCTTGGCTAGTATTGATGTTATACCAATCTAATTAAACTGATTTTTTAAAAGTATTTCCACATTCATAGTATGATGGGTTGCTAGTTGCCTTCTACAATACAATTCTTTTTTCTTTTGAGAAGCACATAGGAGTTACAATCAACAGAGGAAGATCTGAAAGGAAACACATTTTCATTCTGGTTCATTCTATTCTCATATGATCATTCAGCAATGTTTTAGCCCACTTGTGCAATTCTTACATTTGGGTATATCTTCCTTTATTGAAAAAAAAAAAACAACAGGAAATTCCCTGTGGTCCAGTGGTTGGGACTCTGCTCTTCCTGATTGGGGAACTAAGATACCACAAGCCAAGTGACATGGCCAAAAAAACCCCCCAAAAATCAGAATAGCCCATGTGAAAATACTGCATTTCTTTGATACATTTTACTCATTTATCTTTGTCCAAATTTTCTGACTCTGAAAACAGTGGTGTATGTGGACCTGCTGGAACTAGGAGCGTTTCTTTACGTTTCTTACAATCTTTTTAGACACACCAGTGCATTAAAACACTGCTTTCTCAGCTCTGCTTGTGTGGTTGGCTTTTTCAAAGGAGTATGGGAAATCTAGCAGGTATGAGAAAGAGAATACAGTAAACCTATTTACCAATTTGCTACTGCTGCTAAGTCACTTCAGTCGTGTCCAACTCTGTGCGACCCCATGGACGGCAGCCCACCAGGCTCCCCCATCCCTGGGATTCTCCAGACAAGAACACTGGAGTGGGTTGCCATTTCCTTCTCCAATGCATGAAAGTGAAAAGTGAAAGTGAAGTTGCTCAGTCTTGTCCGACTCTCAGCGACCCCATGGACTGCAGCCCACCAGGCTCCTCCGTCCATGGGATTTTCCAGGCAAGAGTACTAGAGTGGGGTGCCATTGCCCTCTCCGATTTACCAACCTAGGGGACTCTATTTATCAACATAGAGCTTCATGTTTTCTACAAACACAAGTTACATTTTATAATACAAATAGACCTTTCAGTGAAGAAACAAAGTTTCTGATTCCAGTTTGTAGCACATTTATTCCTGAAATAGTGTAAAGGGAAATAATCCTTTCTCTTTTATGATTTAATGGGGAAAAAAGTTTAATTGGTGTGATGTAATATTCACTTTCCTAAATTAAATGTTCTTATTGATTCCTGAACTTTGGCTTATGATGTTATATACAACATGTATGCTTTTCTTTTCTAGAAGCTGCCAGTGTCCATCAGAAGGTCAATTTCTTGGAAGAAGGTATTTTCGCTTAAAATACCATGCAGTATTTTCTAAATCTTTTTGTTGTTAAGATTAGAAGCAATTTTGGTAAGTATTTAAGAGAGAGGACAGAAAAGAAGGCCTTTTTCTTCAGGAAAAACATTCATGCTTAAAATCTGAACTGTTAAATGGAAAGGTAAAATAGGATAGAATGTGTGATGATGGCTTTTATGTATATTTTAAGCATCTTTTGTCTGTTGAAATTAATTTAAGCAAAGCTAATATTTTCCATTTCTGTCATGTGCTAGCCTTTGATTATGGTATTAAAATAACCAGTTTTCCAATTCTTATCTTTGAATAGTACAGTAGAATTTAGTGTGATTTTTAAAATTAATTTATTTTTTAATTGAAGTATAATTTCTTTACAGAATTTTGTTGTTTTCTGTCAAACCTCCACATGATCTGAGATTAGTCCCCTGCATACTGAAATGTTTGTGTATGGGTGTATGCATACACACACCCTGTTCGCAAACATACACACGTATATGCAAACACATTAGTGCATATACTAATCTTGTATGAATTTGTACACTAATTGTACTTTTCCTCACCATAAGGTAAAACTGTTTAATGTTCATTTGTTTACTTTTTTACTCTAAAGCCTTAGAATACAATCTTACTGAGTATTCGTTCGGGATATAATTATATACTTCAGAGAACATGAAATGAATGAGCTCAGTTTTAGCTTATTTATAACTTTGTGACTCAGAATAATAAGCATAATAAATAGCAATTCGATATCTGATTATTTAAAAGGCTTCATTTTAATGTCAGATTGTTTTTATTATTTTTTTAATCCAGATCTTTAAAGATGTAGAATAAAGACTATAGTAGTGTGTTTTTATTTTGTTTTAGGGGAAACTGAAGAAAATGATCAAGACAGCTCTGACAGTGATGTTACTGTTAAGGTCAGATCTGGGGATTCTGTTGAGTCTGAAGGTAACATTGCTTTATGCTTTATGACTCTTATCTTAGGAGTTGTAGCTCTAGGTAGAGTATAAAGTATTCTGTGAATTTGCTTTTTAAAAAATATTTTAAAGTAGTAAAACTACTTTTTAAAAAGTGTACTTTTAAACATTTATTAAAATTACTGATTCACATATGTATCTGATTAGTAACATAATATCTAAACAAACAAATCACTTCTACCTTGCCTTGTTATTTGTGGAACATATCTTTTTGCACCAAAAAAAGTTATTTGTGGTTTTTTGTTTTTTTTTTTNGGGAGATCCAACCACTCCATTCTAAAGGAGATCAGTCCCGGGAGTTCTTTGGAAGGACTGATGCTAAAGCTGAAACTCCAGTACTTTGGCCACCTCATGCGAAGAGCTGACTCATTGGAAAAGACTCTGATGCTGGAAGGGATTGGGGGCAGGAGGAGGAGGGGATGACAGAGAATGAGATGTCTGGATAGCATCACTGACTCACTGGACATGAGTTTGGGTGAATTCCGGGAGTTGGTGATGAACAGGGAGGCCTGGCATACTGCAATTCATGGGGTTGCAAAGAGTCAGACATGACTGAGCAACTGAACTGAACTGATCTGACTTATTTCGTTGGGATAATGCTTTCCATGTTGTCAAAAGTAGCAAATTTTCCTTCTTTTTCAAAGATGAATAATAATTCCCTTTTATTTGTGTGTCGCATTTTATCCATTAATCTGTCAATGTACATTTAATTTGCTTACATGTTTTGGCTATTGTGAATATTACTGCAGTTAACATGAGTGTGCATATATCTCTCCAAGATCCTAATTTCAATTCTTTTGGATATATATCCAAAAGTGGGATTGCCAGATCATATGGTTGTCCATTTTTATCTTTTCAGGAACCTCCATAGTTCGTTTCCTAGAGATTGTCCCAGTTTATATTCCCACCAACAGTGTACAGGGATTCTATTTTCTCCACATCTTCTCCACATACCTTGCACTTTTGTTTTTTTGATAATAGCTACACAATACATTTGATATTGTGAGGTGATGTTGTGAGTTTGATCACATAAGTCATTGTGCTTTTTTAAGTTCGACGTAATCCCATGGTCTATTTTTACTTTTGTGGTCTGTGCTTTTGGTGTCATAACGAAGAAATCATTGCCAACACCAACTTCAGGAAGGTTTTACCCCATGTTTCTTCTGGGAGTTNTTGTGAGGTGATGTTGTGAGTTTGATCACATAAGTCATTGTGCTTTTTTAAGTTCGACGTAATCCCATGGTCTATTTTTACTTTTGTGGTCTGTGCTTTTGGTGTCATAACCAAGAAATCATTGCCAACACCAACTTCAGGAAGGTTTTACCCCATGTTTCTTCTGGGAGTTGTATTATTTCAGTTCTTAGTTTAAGTCTTTAGTCTCTTTTGAGTTGATTTTGGGGTGTGGTATATGGTATCCATATACCACAGTGATATGGATCCAATTTCATTCTTTTATATGTGGAGATCCAATTTCCCCAACACCATTTCTTGAAGAGACTGTCTTTTCTTCATTGCATATTCTTGACACCCTTATTGAGGATCAGTTGGCCACATCTTAGGTTTATTTCTGACTCTATTCTTTCTGTTGGTCTATTATGTCTGTTTTTATGGCAGTACCATAATGTTGTGATTACTCTAGCTTTGTGATATATTTTGAAATCAGGAAGTGTGGTGCCTCCAGTTTTGTTGTTCTTATTCAAAGCATTTTTGGCTATTTGGGATCTTCTGGGGTTCCATATGAATTTTAAGATTGTTTTCCTTTCCTATAAAAAAAAAATGCCATTGGAATTTTTATAGGGATTGCACTGAATCTGTAGCTTGCTTTTGGTAGTGTGGACATTTTAAGAATATTCTCTAATCCATTACCATGGGATGTCTTTTTCATTTACTTATATCTGCTTTCATTTCTTTCATCAGTGTTTTAGAAGTTTCAGTGATAATTCTTCTGCCTCCCCGATTAGTCTTATTCCTAAACATTTTCTCCTTTTTGATGCTGTTGTAAATGGGAGTTCTGTTTGTGTTAACTTGGTTTTCTTAATTCTGTGTTCTGTGAGTTATAAATGTTGCATATGTTTCATAATAACTAATTTAACTATTCTCCATTATTAATATCATCATGTACGTCACAGATTTTTCGTACATTATCTCATTTGATCCTTGCAGTCATGGAGTAAGGAATTTAAAATAAACATTATCTAGTGGAATTTAATTTTAATTTTGATGACCTAACTTTGAAGCTTCTAAATGATGACATTTCCTAGACTAAACTAGTAATTGCAAAGCAATTATTAAGTTTAGAGTTAAGGTTGATGTCATTTTGTTTCATTTGAGACTTTTTGTGTCATATGACCAGAAATAAAGCTAATTCTATTAAAAACAGCAGCATAAATTGTATTCCTCCAGTTTAATCCAGTGTTTCTCCAATGAAAAATGTCAGTAAATACGAGAAAGATCACTTATACACATAAAACTGTAAAGTTCCAGGCAAGTGATGGATGACAGTATTGGTAATGTAGATCATACAAATTAATAACTCAGCCTCTTCACCTTCTGAACGCTGTCTTTCCATTTTCTCTTTCGTAGATGTTAAAATCTGTCACCATGCCAAAAAAAAATGGAGGAGAAAAGGAAAGAGCTGGATAGTTTTTTATTTGTTTTCTAAAGTAGCGATGGATATAGAGACTTGATGGAGTTGTGAGAAAATTATTTTTGATATCTATTGTTTAACTAGCCACAAAGCTAAAACAGAACTACTTGTCTATTAACAGAAATGGTGAAAAGTTTTTTAGTGTAATTTCAAAAATATTACTGATATTTGTAATGGTCAGAAGCACCAGAGACAGTATTGAGTCAGTTTTAGGTGGAAAATAAGATTTAAGATTGAGTTTTACCTTAAAAATCCCTTATCCAAATAGCTCAGTGATAATCCATAATCCATATTTTGTCCTTCTTTCCCTCTTTACAGCATCATCACCAGGCAAGCATTCAATATATGGCAATTTTTCAGATGGTATAATATGTTTTCTTTTGTTACAGTTGTACTTGTTTTCTTTGTCCTCGTACCTTTGTCCTGGAAATTTCACCACTCCCGTTAAATAATTTGGATCAAATTCAAGGCTTTCTCACAAAACTAATGTATTAAGAGTATGCTTTGTACTAGACTCTTACATGCCATGAATAATTATGAAAGAAATGGGTCTTGTGCCTCAAACAGCTGTCAATCTATTAGACACCTGAATCTTTTGCTTTTTTTTCTGTTTCTGGCTGATCTCTCCCTTATTTTCTCTTGGTGAAATTGTCTTTTTTCTGTTGGAAATACTGAAATTATGAAACATAAATTGATTATCTTTATTATTCCTATCATTAGATGACAGTGTTCAGAAATCAGAGCTTGGAAACCAATCTCCATCAATCTCCAACCAACGTAAGTTTTTATCTATTCATCTTTTATTAAATGAGTCTCAGTCTCAATACCACTTTCCACTAGGAAAGTTAATAAGTATCCCTTAATAAGTATCCCTAGAGACTTTTGAGAAAAAAGAAAAGGGTTATACCTGTCCATAATCACCTAGAGATTAAAGCTGAAAAAAAATTTTTTTAATGTTTGTCAATTATTTTAAAATAATTTTGTGTTTTCTCTAATCTCTAATGCCTGATTCAATAAAATGAGCTGGAATTTCATTCTGCTTCTGTATTCAGCCTGTTAGCTTTGTATGGATATGCAGTGTTTGTATGGATATCAGTGTTTTAATAGTCTTTAGACAGTTGTGAATATTCTCTTTTGATACTCTCCCAAACTCAGATAACATTAGTTTCTAAATGTTATTTGAAATATGAAATCTGAAGCCATATTAACAAACTTTTTGTATTGTTACAATTTACATTCTGTTAAAACCCATTGGTCTTTATTGTACTTTGAATATCATGCACTGGTCATTTGGAAAAGGTTGGTTCACTAAATTATATAGATCTTCCAAATGCTGACAAGTTTTTAATACGATATAAAAAGATCACATTTGTTAAGATCACCACCAGTCTCAAGACAAAGAAGTCTTAAGTATTGGAAGCTGTTAAATTCATGCTGGCAAATATCCTGCAACTCTGCTTTTCACTTGAAACCTTGAATTTTATCAATGGGAACAAAGATTTTCAGTTTCCTTGAAAGCAAGAGGCTCATATTGTTCCTTTTCAAGAAAACATCTCCCAAATACGAAGTATGACTAGCCATAGTTTGTCACTTGTCCTTTCCAGTAAAAATTCTTTGAAAAAAAGCACTAGTTCAGCTCACAACTCAGTTGCACAAAGTGCTTTTCTTCATGTAGAATGTTATACTCAAGGATTGAGTTTTAATAAGGTAAATAGCTTTAAATGCTTCGTGAAGGATGTTCTTAGATGAAATTGATAACCTTGAATACATGGCCATGAAGAATACAAAGACAGTCCTAGTATAGTTTGGTGCCACTGCCCTGTGATTCATCTAAAGCAGTAGTTGTTTTTCCTACCATGGCTTTTTACACCATTGGTGCAGATATCCATACGGTGGGGGAAAGGTGAATAAGATCTTAGTGTTAGGAGAACAGCTTTAACCTCAAAGATGCCCTTGAGGAGATCTTGAGATAGCCTACCAGCCGCACTTTGAGACCTGTTGGTCTACAGGGTCCATAAATAGAAAGTAAAAATATTATTGCTGTCATATTTTAAAGGTTAAATGATACGGTATATGAGAAAATGCTTTATAAACTGCAGCTGCAAAGCACTACTGCTAAGTCACTTCAGTCATGTCCGACTCTGTGCGATCCCATAAATGGCAGCCCACCAGGCTCCCCTATCTCTGGGATTCTCCAGGCAAGAATACTGGAGTGGGTTGCCATTTCCTTCTCCAGTGCATGAAAGTGAAAAGTCAAAGTGAAGTCGCTCAGTCGTGTCCGACTCTTAGCGACCCCATGGACTGCAGCCTACTAGGCTCCTCCATCCATGGGATTTTCCAGGCAAGAGTACTGGAGTGGGCTGCCATTGCCTTCTAGGTAAATATAAATTGATATCATTGCCAATAATAATTAGGAGTGAGTTACAAATGAAATTTTGCCAATATTAACAACTGCATGCCACAAAAGATAGGCATCAGTGCAATTATATGGAAGATTTCATTTATAATGCATCCTTTTGTTTACCCCTTTTTATACTTAAACATTTCACCTTGGAGAACAATCCATGTTTCTAAATTTAAAACTATTTTGTAAAGTATCTTCTAATATTGTTTACTTCCCAAATATTAGCAGTAGTAATGATAGCTCTGCTTTATAAATTATATTCTTTCCGATTTGCATATGCCATTTCATATACTCAAATTCTACTTTTCCTCTGAGACTTCCTATCATTTTGATATTGAAGAGACATATGCGTACTCATACATAAGTAAATACATAACTTAAAATACATGTGTTAAATTATTTCTTTAAGAAAGTAAATTATCAGCTCCCTTCTTTAAATTCCTCCCTCTCTTAGCTAATGTTTGTAAATATTAATGTGGGCTTTAAAAGTCACTTGCTCTTGAATCTAAGAAAATAATATTTGTGTGTGTCATTTTTTTTTCCTGAGCAGAAATGACTGGGCAACCCAAAAGTGCATCTTCTGTCAAGACAAAGTGGTATTGGCTCCTTGTTGTGATAGCCGCTCTTCTCATTGGGAGTTTTTTGTACACTCATCCTCCTGAAGCAGAAACCACTGCTGTTCAAGAGTTCCAGAACCAGATGAAACAACTGATGAATAAGTACCAAGGTCAAGATGAGAAGCTGTGGAAAAGGAGCCAAACATTCCTGGAAAAACATCTCAATGGTTCCCAACCTCGGCCTCAGCCTGCGATTTTGCTGCTCACTGCCGCTCGAGATGCTGAAGAAGCACTCAGGTGTCTGAGCGAACAAATCGCTGATGCCTACTCCTCCTTCCGTAGTGTTCCTGCCATCCGGATTGATGGGGCTGGCAAAGCTACTCGAGACAGTGATACTGTCAAAGAAGAAGTAGATCAGGAACTGAGCACTGGATTCAGAAATGGCCAGAATGCAGCTGTGGTCCACCGCTTTGAGTCACTGCCTGCAGACTCTACTTTGATCTTCTATAAGTATTGTGACCATGAAAGCGCAGCCTTCAAAGATGTAGCCTTAGTCCTAACTGTCTTGCTGGAGGAGGAGACGCTCGGAACCAGTCTAGGCCTAAAGGAAATTGAAGAAAAAGTGAGAGATTTCCTCAAAGTCAAGTTTACCAGCTCTAACACACCCGACTCCTACAAGCATATGGACCCAGACAAACTGAGTGGGCTCTGGAGCCGTATTTCTCACTTAGTCCTGCCTGTACAACCTGAAAATGACCTGAAAAGAGGCATCTGCTTCTAAAGGAAGACAGAAGAGGAAATTATGTCTCAAGTGCTGAGAATTTTTTCAGACTTTCTAACCAGACAGCACTCAGCTTTTTTTGAAAGAACTGATTTCTTTTTAAAGGAGGTTAGGTTCTTAGGTAAACATGGAACATCTGTATTGTTTATTCAGCCTAATTTTCTGTTGCCTGAGAGACTCATTTCCCACTGAGATCTGTGTTAATGATATCTATAGACTATAAATTATATACAGTCCCATAGAGGATCTACTTAAATTCTGGAGTGAATCATTATTGCTGTGGTATGACCAGTGGGAGGGATTTGGCTCCTTCCTATAAATCCTCCCCAGTGTTTTAACTTGGGTTTTTTTTTCACAGAGTTTGTTATTAGTGAGACAGCTCCCTGAGCGCAACTGTGGGCTTTCCTGTTTTGTTCTCTTTTTTCATCATTTAGATGTGAATTCCTTAGTCAGCTTCTCCTTATAGGAACAAAAATAATGAAGGGCAATAATGAAGGGCCATCTGAGTGAGGGTTTGGGTGTTTCTTTCTTTTTTCTTTAATTTTGGAGGGCAGGGAAAAGGAGACCAGGGAAAAGTTGTGGAATGGAAAAGGAAAGGGGAGGAAAAGTCTTCAAGATGAAATATTAAAATAAGTCACTGGGAGAATTCCTTGATGGTCTAGTGGGTGGGGCTTCATGCTCTCACTGCCAAGCCCCTAGGTTCCATCCTTGGTTGGGGAGCTAAGATTCTGCAAGCTACGCCATACACACTCAGGAAAAAAAAAAGTCACTGTCACCTAGGGTTCATCAAGCATAGCTATATGAACTCCATTCTCAGTGAATTCTTTTGGGACTTTTGTTTTCCTTGAAGAAATTTTTACTCCTCCCAAGGATTCTGAAGCATGTCTATGATGAGGTTTAGTATATTTGCTTACTTGGTGCTTTAGTATATTTGCTTACAGGCAAATTCAGGCAGTTTATTTTGTTCATATCTTGAAAATTTTGTTAAGAAAGATAATGTCAGAAATTGGCAAACCGCTTTGTCAGCCACCTCTCCTCAGTGACTGAAGAGGGATTTTATTTTCTGCATGTCCATTTGTTAGTCTGCGTCCTTTAATGACACTCTTGTAACAAGTATAAAGATTTACTATGCATGTGATAAATTCTATTGAGTGCCTCAAGCCAAAAAGAAAGTGAAGTTTACTATATATGAAGGATGTTAAGATGTACTGCTGTACATAACTGTACCATAGTATTTCAGTTTTAACTCTGCATCTCTTAACAGCTTTCTCATCTGTCAACAGCTTTGGTTTTCTTAGAATCTTAAAATTCTGGATCAACTTTATTTTTTTATTGTCTACAAACCTTTAAATGACAATATTGCCTTTAGAATACTAAAGCCTGTCAGTGGCTTCTTCATTTACCTTTTGAGGATCCCATAACTGACAGTAGAGTATGGTCTTATTTCTTCCCATTAGGACTACCAGTATTCGTAAATTTATACTCCTTATTATAATCTCTTCCCGACACTGTCAGAAGTCAGATATTCTTGATTTATAGAGGATTCTAAAACAAGAATTTTTGAAAAGGCTTATTTTATACATATATGTATTATATGGAGAAACAGATGTTTTTATTAACTGTTTCATTGACCAAAATTTGAAAATAATATTACTTATTTCAGGAAAAATAATTGTAGCAGCTAATCTGTAAATTACTTTAAAAGCTATTTTAGTAATTTAAATAAATTTACTTTTTTGGTTTGTACTCTGTGTGTTGTAAGTTTAATGACTAATATACCTTTTAAAAAATTATTCCTGGGGTTTTCTTTACACTTGAACAATTTTAGTGACTTCTGCTTGGAGAAACAAAGGGCAAAGAGAAAACTGGAGCTGCTCACAAGTACGTTGGTAGAAAATACAATCACTGTGATTTTCTGTTTCATCTGGGGATTTTGAATTATCACGAAAGTTGAATTAAAGTATTCCTCACTTGGTAAAAATCTATACCATGTTTCTCAATTTTTTCATTCTCACCTCCCTAAGGAACATTTTTAGGTTTTTTTTTTTTCCCCCTAATCATCTACCGCCATGAAATTTTAATACATCATACAGACTGTGAATCATATACATATTTTTATGCTTTATACACATGAAGGGTAAGATTTTGTTGCCCTCACTAAAAATGTGTGCTTAAGAACATCTGTATTTTAGATCATTGATGCCTGAAACGTTGTTTTGTTCATGTTACCATAATACTTTTGAAGGGGAAATTGTAATAAATCATTGGCTTGAAAATAGGAACTTGAGCCTCTAGAAATTAGGCCATTGTGACTTTGGGTGACTACGTGGGCCCAGGGAAAACCACAGTGCAATGCTGACCTTACAGATTTCTGTAAACATAATTTGTTTCCCGTCTTTTCATGACTTTCTTATATTACTTGTAAAAAAGTTTTCTTAATCTCTAATCCTCAAAACAAAAACTGGAAGTAAACCTGATTTTTATTCTATGAAGAGAATTTAGAAACTTAGAATTTCTAAGAAATTATAATTTGTAACTTAGAATTTGCATAGTTAATACCTAAACTGAAGCTGTAAAGCCAAATTTACCTCTGATCTTAGATCATCAAAAAGTGGACTTGATGTTCACAGTATGAAGAAGCATTTCTCACTGACTGCAAAAAAACCCAGTGGACTGTGCTGGGTCTTTGTTGCTGAGCAGGCTTTTCTCTAGTTATGGTGAGCAGGGGCTCCTCTTTAATTGCAGCGTGTGGGCTATGCATTGCAGTGGCTTCTTTTGTGGGGAGCCCAGGCTCTAGGGCTAGCAGGCTGAGTAGTTGTGGCTCCGGAACTCTAGAGCACAGACTCAGTAGTTGTGGCACATGGGCTTAGTTGCTCCACAGTATGTGGGATCTTCTGGGTCAGGAATTAAACCCACGTCTCCTACACTGGCAGGTGGATTCTTTACCACTGAGCCGTCAGGGAAGCCCTCTTTCTCTTTCTGACTTACTTCACTCTGTGCAATTCTAGGTCTATCCTTGTTTGCAGTATCCTGCAAGTGGCATTATTTTGTTCTTTTTAATATATGTGTATACGCACATCTTTATCTGTTTAGCTGCTGATAGACACTTAGGTTGTCTCCATGTCTTGGCTATTGTAAATAGCTGCTATGTACATAGGTATGCGTGTATCTTTTTGAATTAAAGTTTTCTTAAAAGAGCTAGCAAGTTTCCTTACATCTTTTCATGTTGCCTAAGAGGGTAATTATAGTCTAGATAAGAGATGGCTATTCATGTGGAGAGAAGATAGATAAGAAAAATATTTGAGAAGTAGAAATGATGAGTTGGAGAAGGAAATGGCAACCCACTCCAGTATTCTTGCCTAGAGAATCCCAGGGATAGGGGAGCCTGGTGGGCTGCTGTCTATGGGGTCACACAGAGTCAGACATGACTAAAGCGACTTAGCAGTAGCAGCAGCAACAGCAATGATAAGAGTTGGTGGTTGAATGTAATATTACAGAGAAAAACACCTCATAGAGGACTCTTCAAAATGCTGTACTACTAAAAATATCTTTTCAGTTTATTTAGCTCATCTGTCTTCTCCCCAGATACTAAGTACACAGTGGTAGACTAAATCCTTATCTCTACATATCTGTCTGTTGAGTTTTAGCATTTTGTAGTAGAGACTCATGTAATCAAGAATTACTTGATTGTTAATAAAAATCCTATCTAATCAACAAAAGAGAAAAGGAGGGGTAAGATGGATATTATAAGAGTACAGATCTCAGACTCCAAGGTGGGAAAATATGGGAACTGTGAGGACTGTTCTGCATGGAGACCTCATGAACATTCCCTCTGCCTCTCTATTTCCTGCTTGCTATGCCTCAGCAACTTCCCCCTTGTGACTTAAACACAAGAGAGTGAACCTGATTGGCTTGGTCCAGTGTATGGGGTGATCCCTGAAAAGAATGTATAATTAAACATAGCTGCCTAGGTCACCCCTTTAATAGGGTCTGTGGGCTGGAGATAGAGTTGGACAGGCTTCTGAGGTCAGGCCAAGGAATGGGCAGACACAGTTTAGGGACAACTGAATACATCCTCAAATTTATAAGCCTTCCTATGATGTGATGGTATCCTTTTTCATTCACTTTGCCTTTTAAAAAAAATCAGTGAAAAGAAATTAAAGGTAGTGGAAACAACAATGAAGTTTTAAAACTTGAGTCCTGGTCATGGCTCTGTCTGATAAATTTGACCAAGCAACTCCTTTCTGTAGCTCTGCTACAAATGTGTTCTGATTTTTTCCCATTGCTTCTGTGTAGTGTTTCCCTGGAGAAGGCACTGGCACCCCACTCCAGGACTCTTGCCTAGAAAATCCCATGGACGGAGAAGCCTGGTGGGCTGCAGTCCATGGGGTCGCGAAGAGTCGGACACGACTGAGCGACTTCACTTTCACTTTCCACTTTTCATGCATTGGAGAAGGAAATGGCAACCCACTTCAGTGTTTTTGCCTGGAGAATCCCAGGGACGGGGGAGCCTAGTGGGCTGCCGTCTATGGGGTCACACAGAATGGGACATGACTGAAGCAACTTAGCAACAGCAGCAGCAGCAGCAACTGTTTCCTATGCTGAAAAAAAGAATGGCACAGTAGAAAAAATTCTAGCTACTATTTTGATGTATATTGGCTATTGTTAATTTGTTCTAAGTCCCTCACAAGCACACTGAGCTTTCTTTAGTTTTCAGTCTGTTTCTTGGGAAGTGAGGTAGAAAGTGACCACGTACTCCTGATTCAAACTTGATTTTTTTAAGAGTTTGTTTTCCCACTTTTAGAGAGCACCATTCAATGGCAACCCACTCCAGTATTCTTGCCTGGAGAATCCCAGGGACGGGGGAGCCTGGTGGGCTGCCGTCTATGGGGTCGCACAGAGTCGGACACGACTGAAGCAACTTGCAGCAGCAGCAGCATTCTTTGGCTAAACCCAAGAAGAGAAACATTCTTTTCTATATAGCCTGTAAGAGAACATTTAAATATAGTTGTTATGTCCTTTTCTTGACGAGCAACTCTTTTTAATGTGCTCTCAATATCTCAGAGTTTCAATTAACTTTCTTTTACCTTGTCTGTAATGAGGATGGAAAAGATCTATATCAAGATTTTTGTATTTGAATATATATTAAGTTGTCCCTCATTCTAGTTTTTGTTAACTATTGAGTGCTTATTAATGCTCCAAACACTGTTTCAACAGCCCTGTATGTATTAACTGATTTCTCACAATAACCCTGCAAGGTAAGTTCATTTCAGTTCAGTTCGGCCCCTCAGTCATGTCTGACTCTGAGACCCAATGAACTGCAGCAAGTCAGGCTCCCTGTCCATCACCAGCTCCTGGAGCTTGCTCAAACTCATGTCTATCGAGTCAGTAATGCCATCCAACCATCTCATCCTCTGTTGTCCCTGTCTCTTCCTGCCTTCAATCTTTCTCAGTTTCAGGGTCTTTTCCAATGAGTCAGGTCTTCTCATCAGGTGGCCAAAGTATTGGAACTTCAGCTTCAGCATCAGCCCTTACAATGAATATTCAGGACTGATTNTGTCTATCGAGTCAGTAATGCCATCCAACCATCTCATCCTCTGTTGTCCCTGTCTCTTCCTGCCTTCAATCTTTCTCAGTTTCAGGGTCTTTTCCAATGAGTCAGGTCTTCTCATCAGGTGGCCAAAGTATTGGAACTTCAGCTTCAGCATCAGCCCTTACAATGAATATTCAGGACTGATTTCCTTTAGGATTGACTGGTTTGATCTTGCAGTCCAAGGGACTCTCAAGAGTCTTCTCCAATACCACAGGTCAAAAGCATCAATTCTTTGGTGCTCAGCTTTCTTTATGGTCCAAATCTCATGTATAGATATACATGACTATTGGAAAAATCATAGCTTTGACAAGATAGACCTTTGTTGGCAAAGTAATGTCTCTGCTTTTTAATATGCTGTCTAGGTTGATTGTAGCTTTTCTTCCAAGGAGCAAGAGTCTTTTAATTTCATGACTGCAGTCACAACCTGCAGTGATTTGGAGCCCAAGAAGATAAAGCCTGTCACTGGTTCCATTTTTTCCCCCATTTATCTGCCATGAAGTGATTGGAACGGATGCCATGATTTTCCTTTTTGGAATGTTGAGTTTTAAGCCTGCCTTTTTGCTCTCCTCTTTCACTTTCATCAAGAGGCTCCTCAGTTTCTCTTTGCTTTCTGCCAGTAGAGTGGTGTCATCTGCATATCTGAGGTTATTGATATTTCTCCCAGCAATCTTGATTCCAGCTTGTGCTTCATACAGTCCAGCATTTCACATGATGTGCCTGCAAGGTGGTACTATTACCCCAACTTTATTGTCAGGAAACTGAAGCACAGAAAAGCTAAAATAACACTTAAGAGTACCCAAGTTAAAAATATTAAAGAAGAGATTTGAACACAGGCAGTTTGTGTTGAAAACACCTATCCTTACTACTGTGCAGAGAGTCTCTAAAACCACATATATGATGTTTTCCTCCAGTTTATTCAGACTCTATACCAGCTGGAGTATTTCAACTCCAAGTATTTTTGTATTTCAAAAATACAAAGTATTTTTCCAACTTTGTAGTTTTTTTTCTATTGAATCATAGTTGATTTACAGTATTGTGTTAGTTTCAGATGTACAGCAAAGTGATTCAGATATATATTTTTTCTTATTCTTTTCCATTATTATTATAAGATATTGAATATAGTTCCCTGCGCTATACAGTAAATTTTTGTTTTTTGTCTATTTCATATACAGTGGTATGTATCCCATACTTCTAATTTATCCCTCCTCCCTTCCTTTCCCCTTTTTTAACCATGTTTGTTTTCTATATCTGTGAATCTGTTTCCATTTTGTGAATAAGTTTTTGTATCCTTTTTTAGATTCCACATATAAGTGGTATCACATGATATTTGTTTTTCTCTGTATGATAATCTCCAGGTCCATCCATGTTCTGCAAATGGCAATATTTCATTCTTTTTTATGGCTGAGTAATACCTATTACATATATGTACCACATCTTTATCCATTCCTCTGTTGTGGACATTTGGGTTGTTTCCATGTCTTGGCTATTATAAATAGTGCTGAACATTGGACTATATGTGTCTTTTCAAATTAGAATTTTTATCTTTTCTGATATATGTCCAGTAGTGGAACTGGGGTGTCCCATGTGGTTCAGTGGTAAAGAGCCACTGAACCTGGCAATGCAGGAGACCTCGGTTCAATCTCTGCATCAGGAAGATCCCCTGGAGGAGGAAATGGCAACCCATTCCAGTATTCTTGCCTGGAAAATCCCATGGAAAGAGGATCTTGGCAGGCTACAGTCCATAGAGTTGCAAAGAATCAGACACACCTGAGCATGTATGCACACAGTAACTCTATTTTTGTTTTTTTAGGGAACTTCCATGCTCTTCTCCATAGTGGCTATACCAGTTTACCAAGAGTGTGTTGCCTTTCCTCTACATCTTCTCCAGCGTTTATTATTTGAGACTTTTTGATGATGGCCATGCTGACTGGTGCGAGGTGATACCTCATTGTAGTTTTCATTTACATTTGTCTAGCAATTCATGATGTTAAGCATCTTTTCATGTGCCCGTTGGCCATTTGGAGAAATGTCTATTTAGGTCTTCTGTTCATTTTTTGATTGGGTTGGGTCTTTGATATTGAATTGTTTGCCAACTTTGTAGAATCTTATTTGTGATTTTCCTTTAAGCCATTTTCTTTCTTGCCTTCTTGCTCAGCTTCATGGAACCCAATATTGCACACACCAAGGATCTAAAGAATTCTGAGTAGAGTGAGACAATCACACAGTCCTACCTGTTGACTCACATTGGCACACGTTGACATCATGCTTTTTTAACTGGAAACCTGAAGTGTTGACTCACAGTTCATCATTTTCGAAATAGCTACACACAACCGAGTTGTTAGCTGTGCCTGCATACCACAGAGCCTTTGTTTTTGCCTGCCCTCAGCTTTTGCTATCAGACAGCACTTCTTGAAATTCCTAAGGAAGAGTACATTTGCTTTAATAGCATTGGTCATTTGGGAATTCTTTGTCAGTCCAGTGACTAGGCTTTCACTGCAGGGTGAAGGGGGAGGTGGCCCAGGTTCGATTTCTGGTTGGGGAGCTAAGATCCAGCAAGACATGTGGTGTGAAAAAAAAAAAAAAAAAAGGTAATTTCACAGAAACTCTTAGAAAAGGATGATTAAGAGCACAGACCCTACAATGCCAGTTCCATGCTTTTTTCAATGAGTAACACTGGCAAATTACTTTTCTGTGCCTCAATTTCCTCATCTCTAAAAAGGGAAAAGTAATATAGCTACTTCCTTAATGATATTGTGAGGATTAACTCAGTTACACATACAAAGCACTTAGAAAGTGCTCAGCACATCAAAGGGTACAACATTAGCCACTTTATTCACCTAAATTCTTATCAAGGATTCTCCTCTTCCCCTCTGTGTGGCATCCACTGTGGCTGGCTTCTATTGCTACCTCCTATGTGATCCTTATTACATAGAGTACGTGGGCTTCTTTCCAGCTTACAGCTCCATCACAAATCCCAATCCATTGCAATGTTCATTAAACAAAGGGCTTCCAGTTACCAAAATTTACCCTCCCCCCAAATCTGGGAGATTATTAAGAAGGAGAAAGCTTTCCATCTCACACATATTATTGATAGCTCTTTCATATTTCCATGGCTTATTCAGCTTCACCGTCCTTGAATCCTTAAAGACCTTACTTTTACTCAAGCAACTGTAGTTTGTTGAGATAATTTTCCAAGTGCTGCACAGACCACTCTGTGTTAAATACAGAGATGTGCCACCTAGACCCCCTTACAAGGAAAAAATTTTTGTGCCAAATGTTGGGAGTGTGGCCAATGGATAACTTCACAGTCTGCCACTTCATGGATTGCTTCAGCTGCAGAGTCACTTTACCCAAGGTTATGCCAGGGGAGAGGGAGGGGGTGCACAACNGCTGGAACTGTAAAACTACAACATAGTCGAATAATTTGACTTTCATACTTCTGGAGGCTAATCCTAAAATGAGTGAAATAATTCCACAGGGCAATGATCCTGCCCATCACCAAATCTATACATTCTAGAGTTATCTAGCACAGCCTGAGAATTTGTTCAAAACTTACAATGGAAAGATTTCCTATGGCTATGTAATACCTCTAAGTACTAAGGACAGAATTTTGGTTTCAGTAAAACAGTCCAGAAGTGTCTTTATTCTTGCTTTTTACCAAACAGCAACAATTTATTCTAGTCAGCAAAGTCATTTTCATTAATGGAGCAATATATTTTTTTTATCAACCACAAAGTCTTTCAGAAGGGACTTCAGAATTAAAAGTTAAAAACTCACGCCTTCATACTAGAAAAAATTAGTTTTATAGTTCTGGTGATAAAAGGACAATCTGTAACAAAGGATAAAAACTAAGTCTAAGTTGAGTTCAGGATGTTAGTTAACATTAATATGTATAAATCACTATTTTATTCATATTAGATTAACTGATTGTGTGGTCAACTATATAGATATGCAGCTATATAATCTAAAACTGGCCAAATCTCTAGATTTATTATAATTTGACACTTATTTAAAGAAAGAAGCTACATTTGGATAGGAGCATAAGCAACACATTCCACACCTAGAAAATGGATCACTGGCTAGGGAGAGGGGAAACTCTTGTTAAAGGATGTTTTCAATTCTGGCAAGTAGCAGTCTTCCAGTGTAAACTAATGAATACATGAAAAACACCAAGGAGAATACATTCAAGTTAATGGAAACAAGTCTTTATTAAGTAACTTTTAATATCAGAAAAATAAAACTCTTATAATTCTCTTTACAGCAAATATATAATATCAGTGCTTTGGCCATCTTAAGTTAAAGGCCCTTTATCATAAAATATATGGTTTTAAACTTTACTCAAATTGAATTTATAATCCCTATGACTTCCCTACATATACATAACAAAAGAGTGTAGTAAAATTAGCAAATACTAAACTATATTGATAATTTATCATTCTTAGTTTGTGGTTTTTAGAAACAGTACACGCACCTAATATATGTCGATTCCTTGGCTTATTAGTTGCAGTGTACGATGCAACAAAATACAAAATACATGCTTGGTGAACATTCGTTTGCATCTACAAGACGGCAGCTAAAACAGTGGAGTTTGGACTGGTCATTTGCATCCAGAGCTCCCCCATGAGCTTGGCTGAGGCTATAGCACTGTATAGTATGATATTCTGCTTCCTTCCCCACCCTTCCACAGGTGTTCATTCACACCCAGCACATTCCCTGGTAAACATATGCAGCATACTAAATTTCGTTTCATAGTCTGCTTCTCAGAGACACCCCCTCTTGTGTCATTCTCTAAGCTTAGTGTAGTCCGTAAATGGAACAAATAATAGCTAATGTATACTGAGCATTAAGTATGGGCCATACACCATGATTGGAGAAGGCAATGGCACCCCAATCCAGTACTCTTGCCTATAAAATCCCATGGACGGAGGAGCCTGGTAGGCTACATACAGTCCATGGGGTTGCGAAGAGTCGGACATGACTGAGTGACTTCACTTTCACTTTCCACTTCCAAGCACTGGAGAAGGAAATGGCAACCCACTCCAGTATTCTTGTCTGGAGAATCCCAGGAACAGGAGCCTAGTGGGCTGTCGTCTATGGGGTCACACAGAGTCGGACATGACTGATGTGACTTAGCAGCAGCATACACCATGATTGACACTGTAAATATATTGGGTTGGCAAAAAACTTCATTCAGGTTTTTCCATAAGCTGACTTTATTAACAGTTATCTTTAACTTCATTCAAAGGAATTTTGTTAGATTGCATTGTAACAATTGTCATTTTAAAAAAAACTTAGTTGGTGATTTTTTATGTAGCCATTGTAATATTGAAGATAGAAGGAAAAAGTGACATTTTCAGCATATTATGTTTTATTATTTCAAGAAAGGTAAAAACACACCTGAAGTGCAAAGAAAAAAAAAAAAGGATTTGTGCAGTGTATGGAGAAGGTGCTGTGCCATATTGAACATGTTAAAAGTGGTTTGCAGAGTTTTATGCTGGAGAATGCTGCATGGTCAGGAAGACCAGTTGAAGTTGATAGCAATCAAATTAAGACATTGAGAACAATCAATATTATACCACTCAGGTAGAAGCTGACATATTCAAAATATCCAAATCAAGCCTTGAAAATCTTGGTTATGTTAATCACTTTGATCTTTGGGTTCCACGTGAGTTAAGCAGAAAAAACAGCCTTCTTGACCATATTCCTGCATTCGATTATCTACTTAAACATAAAAAAAGTTCAGTTTTTAAAAACAAATTGTGACAACTGATGAAAAGGGGCTATTGTACAATAAGGTGGAATGGAAGAAGTCATGGGGCAAGCAAAAATGAATCACCAACAACCACACCAAAGGCCGGCCTTCATCCAAAGAAGGTGGTGATGTGTATGTGGTAGGATTGGAAGGGAGTCCTCTACTATGAGCTCCTTCCAGAAAACTAAACAATTAATTCCAATAGTGCTGCTCTAAATTAGGCCAACTGAAAGCAGCAGTCCATGAAAATCAGCTGGACTTAGTCAACAGAAAACACATAATCTTTGATCAGGATAACACAGGACCGCATGTTTCTTTGACAATCAGGCAAAAATGGTTACAGCTTGGCTGGGAAATTCTGACTCATCCACGTGTTCACCAGACATCACACTTTTGGATTTCCTTTTTTTTTTTTTCTTTACAAAATTCTCTTGATGGAAAAAATTTCAATTCCCTGGGAAACTGTAAAAGGCATCTGGAAATGAAATTGTGAAGTTCCTGAAAAATGGCAGAAGGTAGTGGAACAAAATGGTCAATACATTGTTCTATATAGTTCTTGATGAAATGAAAAATATATCTTTTATTTTTACTTTAAAACTGAAGGAACTTTTTGGCCCACCCTATAGTATCTCATTTAATTTTCATAATTATTTGAAGTAAATAGTACTACTATCTATCTCACTGTTATAGATGAGAAAACAAAGATACAAAGTATATTGTTAGTAACTGGTAGAGATAAAATTTGAATGCAGATCATCTGACTCCAGAGTTTACATTTTTAACCATCATGCTACATTCTATCCCATCATAATACCTATTTCTTAAGAAGTGAAAATGATATTAAACTGTCTTATAAATCATAACATATAATGGATATATTAGAAAAAATATAATGCCTGACCTGTAAGATTACTTCACAATCTGATGAAATTCGTACCTCTCTATAAACACAAATGGAAAAGGCAACCGCAACCCACTCCAGTACTCTTGCCTGGAAAATCCCATGGATGGAGGAGCCTGGTAGGCTGCAGTCCATGGGGTCACTAAGAGTCGGACACGATTGAGTGACTTCACTTTCACTTTTCCCTTTCATGCATTGGAGAAGGAAATGGCAGCCCACTCCAGTGTTCTTACCTGGAGAACCCCAGGGACAGGGGAGCCTGGTGGGCTGCCGTCTATGGGGTCGTACAGAGTTGGACACGACTGAAGCGACTTAGCAGCAGCAGCAGGATAGACATAAAACCTGGTTTAAAAAGGTTTTTTTAAACTCAGGAAGAATACTTTTCTAATAACTAAGGCCTACTGTGGCTCTGATTTCCAAAATCTTAATGTAGGTTGAAGTAGATGTGCACGTGTGTGTGTTCAGTTGCGTTTGGCTCTTGGTGGCCCTATGGACTGCAGTCTGCCAAGTTCCCCTGTCCATGGGATTCTCTAGGGAAGAATACTGTAGTGGGTTCCCGTGCCCTCCTCCAGGGCATCCTCCCAACCAATGGATGGAGCCTGCGTCTACTGTGTCTCTGCGCTGCAGATACTTTCTTTACCCAGTGAGCCACCTGGAAAGCCTGAACTACATGTAAGCTGAACTAAATCTCTGTCAATGCTCATTCTATAAATTTGGCAAAGATTATGATTTCTGAAAGTACTGTAAAGTCCAAAGTATTTTGCTTGATGTCACCTCTGAGTCTTTATCTCTTGCAGTGCATAGTCTATCCATTGTTCAACAGATGATTCAAGCTGGGTTTCAGTGGTGTCATACTTGCCGCTTGAAATACAACACCCCAAATTTACTGGGCAAGTGCCAGTAAAATCTTTCCCTTTGGAAACAGTCCGAAGGATTAGATTTTCTGTTAACTGGTGGAATCCAAAGACCAAAGGTTTGCTTCTCTGAAACATTTTTATTAGCCTGAAATAGCAGATTGACAGACTCAGAGGGAATGAAATACTTCCATGTTCAGGAAATTCAGCCAACTTCCTATCTCTGTCTTCACCTCTAAGTTTTTATTGTTACTGAGTCAGCAAGTCTGCTCTTTGGGTCACGTGGGTTATTCCTGAAGGAGCCCCTTTACTCCTGCCATTTTTCCGGAGGTCGATGTGTGTTAGCTGGTTGGAGTATAGGTTTAGCTCAGATTTAGTTCTAAGTGGCTAATCTTTTGCCCTTACAGCATGGTTGGACTATAGGTTTAGCTCAGATTTAGTTCTAAGTGGCTAATCTTTTGCCCTTACAGCGTGTACCTTTTCTCTAGAAAAGGTACACACACATCAAAATTTACAGCCATCTCAACATCTGCCTTAAATCGTTCACAGAGTGTACAGGAAGGACTATATATCTGTGCTAAAAATTGCCTTTTATTATGAAATAAAATGCAAATAATGCAAATAAGAGAAATAAATAAAGCTTGTATAACTCTCATAGCTATAGTTGTCTCCTCTAGTTAGAAAGTTGTTCAAGTACTTTTTGATTTGTTTCAAATCTTAAATGTAAGCATATGAGTTTACATAAGTGAACACACCAAACATAAAACACTTTAAATCATGGTTTCCTCAAAGTATCAACTCTCCTCAAAACAACACAAACAGCACAATGAAGTTGATATGCATAAAGAGTATAAATAGAAATGAATGAAGCTGAAAAGCAATTGAACAGGAAAAGTTCGGAAGTAAGGTGCTGGGCTAATCAGCAATGTGGTGAAGTTCATTTCTTCAGACAGTATGAGGTCATGCCTCAGATAACAAAATACTTCTGGCGCCTTTCATCTGAGTTCTTCAAGTGCTTTGCTGACATTATCTAATAGCAAATATTATTATCCTCATTTTATAGGAGGAGAAACTAAGATACTAGGAGATTAAATAACTTGCTTAAGCATGCACAAGGAGTTGGTGATGGAACCAGAAATTTATTTCAGGAATCTAATCTACTTTTCTGTTCATATCATTAGGTCAGCTTTCCAGATACCAAAAGACATTTATTGGTATAAATTTGTATTAAATGTACTTTTAAAACTGTTATCTTCTGTAAACAAGTCAATGAAAATGCTTTTGTTGTCGGTCATGGCTGCTTTTGTAGAAGTTATTTGAGAGGTGATTTAAAAATAAATTCTCCCAGGTTCAAGAGTATCCACATTAAGTTAAGGTTACTTAGTAGAACCCATTTTTGGATATCTAATATAGAACCATAATGAAATTGTCAGTTAATATCCAAAGTCCTAATAATTGTGTGTGTGTGTGTGTCATACATTATTTTTGGTGGGGAAGAGCATGAATAGGAGAGATCTAGGAATTATTCCATACTTCCTAACCCTACTCAACTCAGAATTGTCCTGAAAATTCTATAATCTCTATGGGAACATATTAGGGGAAGTGGGGTCATTTTTGTTGTTGTCCTTTCTCAAGAATATTATTCACTCTTTCCCTTGTCTTAATCTCCAAGTTCCTGTAAATCTTTTATAGTCTGCCTCACGAACACAAAATTTTCAGTGTATAATACTGACATTGCTACTTCTGACAAGAATCACAAATATAAATTATTTATATTCTGCTACTATCAAACACTTGTGCTAAAAGTAAGCTGTTAAAAAAAAAAAGTAAGCTGTTCACAGGACAAAAGTAAAGTTTTATAGTATTAACTGCATGTAAACTCTAACTACATTGCAAAATGAAAAAACTAATAAACTTCTCCTTCATTTTGGCCTGAACTCGGGATTAAAGTTCCTGACAGGAGGTCAAGGGCAGGGTGCTGCCTATGAACATGCAGGGATACACCCTTTCTTTATTACCTGTGTGTGCTGGTCCAAAGGTGACTTAAACTATACTTCAATTTGAAAAAAAAAATAGGTCACCAAAGAGTTGCAAGAAAGAGAAAGATCATGAACTCAGCAAATATAGCTGTTTTTCACTTAGTCACTCATATCCTTTTTATTCTGCCAAAGCACAGAAATTCATATCCCAGTGTTCTTTCCAAAGAGCATCTAACTGCTTTGAACAGCCATGTTGTGTAGTGGAACAGGAATACGTTCTGGATCTAGAAGAGGGAGTTTCCAATGCCACCTCTAGCCCTCTCCAACTTGTGTCTGAGAGCACCCCACTTCACCTTTGCTCATCTCTATG
Organism: Neotragus moschatus; assembly: GCA_006410615.1. Taxonomy (NCBI): domain Eukaryota; kingdom Metazoa; phylum Chordata; class Mammalia; order Artiodactyla; family Bovidae; genus Neotragus; species Neotragus moschatus. Next base: position 1,252,833 of record SJYA01002524.1, read on the forward strand.
ATGCAAATACTTCTCAGGTTTTCATGAGAATTATGCAAGACAGTGTGAATAACAGGTTATCGGAGGTTATACAAGAGTTACTTATATAGTATATACTATGTAAGTACATATATTAGTTTATAAAATAAATATATAATAGTTGTATAGTTACATTGTAGCCACTTATATGTGTAAATTAATTGTCAACATATGTTAGATCAGTATATATGTTTGCTTGACACAAATTTTTCAATTCATGCTTGATATATGCAATCATTTATATTTCCCAAAGCAGCTATCGATTCACCATCACTCTCATTTCTGCCTGTCATTTTTTCTGTCAGACAATTCCAGCTGCTTTTGCCTCTTATAATATTTTGTGGGCCTTCTGTTCATGCTCTAGGATTTGTAACCAAATACTCACATGTTCTCATTTCTTGTTCAACAGGTGGGGAACACTCGATCCTGGGATTCCAGGAGTGTTTTTAGTGGCTGATAAGCCTCATTAAAACCTGTGGGTCTTCTTCCCAGCTGCCTTTTTCTATTTTTGGAATGGCCACAGAAAATGTCCTGTCAAGAGCTTAAAATTTTCCACTGTCTGTAAATAGGATGGTTTATCCCTTGCAAAACTTAACCTGGTTTGGTTACATACAACCTCATTCAGACTTACAGTCTTTGGTTTTGTTTTGTTTTTTTTTTCAATTGCACCTGTCTTGCTATCAGATGTTTCACTGCACATTTCATTTGTATAATTAGTTCATAAATCAGCTCTGAAACCAAGATATTCTCTTAAGAGAGATGGTCTTCTTTCTGAGTGTTCTAATAAACAGGGCTTGCCTTTGTATAGTAAAGGGATTACCATGTCTGTTAGCTAAGCTATTTACAAGCAATGCCAGTAGGTAAAATACTAAAAAGAAGACACTCAGCAAAAAAGAGGCTAACCTTTGAAGATTCATGAAGATTAAATACAGGAAAATACAATTTTTAAAGCTTAGAAACGTTTCAAAATCACATGTTTCAGACGTACTCTTGTTCTTAACAATTTAATTTGGGAAAAATGGGAAAGACTTAGTACTTAGATTTAAACATACTAGTTGTCTCGCTCATAAATCTTGTTGAGGAAAACTAAGAAGATAGAAGTAAATCATAGAGATAAAATGATCAAAAGCCAGCCTCACCCTAATCCATACTTCCTCCCCAATTTCAGAGTTTATCATTTTTATTTATTTTTTTATCATTTTTATATATTATTGCATATTTGTATGTACACATGTACCCACAGAGTAAGTATAGAATAATTTGGTTTTTTATTTACATAAAAGTCAGAGTGCAGACATCTGTTCAAGCAAGTTGCTTTTTTACACCCAACAATGCTTTTATTAAACAATATTTTTGAGACACACCCATTATTTCCAATGTCTCATAATTGTCACAATAAATGAATCTACGGTTCTAATCCTGTATATTAAAAAAAACTATCAGCCTCAGATGTGTGCTAAATCCTGTTTACTTTTGACCTTACCAGAAATTGAGGAAGGAAGAAACTCTCTAACCCCATTGCCTATCTCTGTGCCAAGAGTACGTCAATATTCATCTTACGAGAGGGATTAGCCATCAAAAGTAAAATGTGGGTTTGAAGCAAGTTTCCAGATAATTCAGTCTCCCAAAGCTACTTTGATCTGAACGAGAAGATACTTAAGAAATGGCTTTTGTTCTGTCTTAGACTTCCAATGAGTTCTCCTCATCTGCTTCACTAAAGGAATGAATTCATCCATCCATCCATTCAATGAGTTTTTATTAACTGTTAGAACTAAATGCATAGCACTGTGTTAAACAGATCTGCATTTTTTTGTGATTGCAAAGAAGGGCAGGCCCTCTGTGAAGGGCGTGTTTATCCTTCTCACGTCAACTTTACACATTGCAGGATGTACTTCCTTAATCCTAGCTACCTTTCCCAGCCACTATGAACCAATAACTCAAAAATAGGATGGGAGAAAGTGTAGGTCCTACCACGGATTTAACTGCTCTACAATTTCATCACATCTTCAATTCATATCCTATATCACAAAAGTAGAAATAGACCCTAAAACCAGAATCCCTGCTAACACTAGGTCCATCCAGGTTAAATTCCTTGTTTTAGAATCACAGGGCAAGTCTGTATGAGTAGAGAGTTTGGAATTGGACAGTCAACAATGCCCTGCTATTTAAAATTTCAAGTCCTTGTACACCCTGAGGTATTTCATCACAAGGCTTTTATTCTCAGCAACTGGTTTGTGCAAACTCAATGTTAATTGTATCTATAGAATATTAGAAATGGGGATATTCAGATCCTTTTTTTGGTCTGCGCTGCATGGCTTGTGGGTTCTTGGTCCTCCAACCAGGGAATGAATCCAGGTCCCCACAATGAAAGCACTGAGCCCTATCCACTGAACAGGCAGGGAATTCCCATTAAGATATTTTTTGAAGTTCAAAAATAAATTTCCAGACCATCCAAAAGTAAATCTGAGCCTATTTGTGTTGTTTGCTACTAAACTCATTTAGCTACAACATACATTGAAAACCTCTCTTATTTCTTTCTGAAGCATGATATCTCACTTTCCCAGGCAGGGTTAAATCTTTTCCTTAGCAATAAGACAGAGATAATATTTTAACATTTACTCAACAAGAGGTTGTAAGTAAATTAAGTGAAGGTCTCTGTTTTCATTTTACTGCTGCTGCTAAGTTGCTTCAGTCGTGTCCAACTCTTACTAGACCCTATTTAATGAGAACTTCTTTCTTCTAAGCTATGGCTTTATGCAATGGTCAGGTAACTTTTTACATTTAAGAAGAGTGAGTATTCTGAGCCATGGCTGAGCTCAAATCCTATGTCCTTTTTACACTGAGATAGACAACACTGCTGCCTTATTGGTGTATTCTATCTGTGACTTGAATGGCTGAAGTCTCAGAGAACTCAAAGACATATTCTCACATGATCTGTTTCTAATCAGCAATAGGCCTCATTGTACGCCCTCTCACAGAATCTCAAAATCCCAGGGCAGTTCCTCTGAGCTGAGTCATGGTCTCAGGACTGAGTGGCATCCACCATGAGAAACACAACGCATAGACTTATGCCTGCCCGTTTGTCCAGTGAAAAAGGGATTCTGCCGAGGTGACCCAGGGGATTCTTACCAAAGGCAAATTCTTGCCATATATTTCTTCTAGGGCTGTTGAGATCATTAAACAAATGGGCCAAAGCCCACTGAAAACACTGCCATAAAGTACTATACCTAATTCTCAGCTGATGTCTAACTAGTCTGTACTAGTTTGGTTGTTTAAATATTAAAATAGTTCTGTATGAGTTGCTGAAAGACTGCTGTCCCTCAATAAACTGATTTATAAGATCTACAACTAAGGAGCTTGTTATCTCCATCTCAAAAGAGGTGGTGGTGGGGGCGGGGGGGCTGTGACCCTGCTGCATTCTTACTGGCTCCAAACCTGGCTGCACATCATAACTTTTAGTGTCACTCTCACCTAAAACAAATGCAAAAATAAAAATGAATGACGTAACAAATGCATACACAAGTAGACTATGTTTTATAAATTTAATGTCCAATTATTCATGCTGCATAACACATTATCCAGAAATTTAGTAGGTTAAATAAAAATACTGCTCAGAAGTCTATAGATTGGGCAGGACTTGTCTCTGCTTCAGTTATGTTAGCTGGGGTGGCATAAAGACTTGTGTGATGGTTAATTTCATGTGCCAACTTGGCTAGGCCACATAAAATAGCGCTCAGCTATTTTATCAAACAGCAGTCTGGATATTGCTATGAAGTTGTTTCTTCGATGAGACTAACATCAAATCAGTAGCTTGTGAGTAAAGCAGATCACCCTCCATGATGTGGATGGGCCTCATCCGATCAGTTGAAGACCTAAAGAGAAAACAGACTGAGGTCCCACAGAGAGGAAATTCTGCCAATAAACTGCCTTTAAATTGAATTCTTCCCTGGGTTTCCAGCCTATCGGCCTACTCTCAGATATTGGACTTGCCAGGCTCCATGGCTATGTGAACCAATTTCTTAAAGTAAATCTCTCTCTCTCTTTCTCTCTCTCCATATATACATAAAATATGCCATTTCCTTCTCCAGGAGATCCTCCTGTCCCAGGGATTTAACCCTTGTCTCCTGCATCTTCTGCATTGGCAGGCAGATTTTTTTTTAACCACGGTGCCACCTGGGAAGCCCCATTTTTTTCTTGAACTGATACAAATTTACCCCCAATGAAGTTACTGTTGCTTTTTCTTGGACATAAATTCTTTTCTTGGCTTAAACTCTGATGAAGAGAATGACTGTGCTTTTCTGTCCAGTGTTGAAAAGGTGAAAAGCTTCTTGAGCCCCAATTTTGTAAGATACCATTTCTACTGAGTGAAATCACATTTTTGTGCTGTTCTTCCTCACATTCCCCACAAGGATTTTTAAATTGCTTATTTTTATTTTTAACATGTACTATTTAATATTTTGAATATAAAAGGGCTCTGAATAATAATAACACATCTATATATCCACACCCAGCTTGAGAAATAAAACATTATCAACACAGTTGAAGCTTCCTGTTTTCACCCCATCACACATTGATTCTCCTTCTGCTCCCTCAGAAATAATCACATTTCTGAATTTGGTATTTTTTTAATTCCTTGATATTTGGGCTTCCCTGGTGGCTCAGACAACAAAGAATTTGCCAGCAATGCAGGAGACCTGGGTTCAATCCCTGGGTTGGGAAGATCCCCTTGAGAAGAGCATGACAACCCACTCTAATATTCTTGACTGGAGAATCCCCATGGACAGGGGAGCCTGGCAGACTACAGTCCATGGGGTCACAAAGAATCAGATACAACTGAGCGACTAAGCACATACATTCCTTGATATTTAAAAATATTTCACTACAATTGTGTGTATTCCTAAGTAAGCTATACCAAACTTTCACATGTTCTTAAGTTTTATGGTAGTGGTACTATGTATGTAAGGGCTTTCTCAGTGACTCAGTGGTGAAGAATTTGCCTGCCAATGCAGAAGATTTGAGTTCAATCCCTGGGTTGGGGAGATCCCCTGGGGAAGGAACTGGCAACTCACTCTCCAGTATTCTTGTCTGGGAAATCCCATGGACAGAGGAGCCAGGCAGGCTACAGTCCATGGGGTCACAAAAGAATCGGGCATGACTTACTGACTAAACAACAACAACAAATTATGTATATACCCTTTTTCAATTTGCTTTTTCAAAACTATATTTGTGAGATTCATTCTTTAATTTAATTTCATTGCTGCTTAGTATTTTACTGTATGACTATTCCCCAGTTTACTTACCCATTCTCTTACTAATGGATCTATTATTACCCATTTTTGAGATTATAAACAATGCTTTCATAAAATCTCTTGTACTTGTCTATGCACTTGGGTTTCTTATAGAAGTTAACACAAGTTTGAAATAAGGAACATGTATCAGAATGTATATATCAATGTACCATTTCTTTCATCAGGAAAGTTTTATTGTCAAAAAAAGGTCAGCTCACCGAGACAGTGTGCTTAGTGATTGCAGTTGATTTATATCCCTGCACAAACTTTTGGGGCTTCCCTCATAGCTCAGCTGGTAAAGAATCTGCCCGTAATGCAGGAGACCCCAGTCTGATTCCTGGGTTGGGAAAGTCCCCTGGAGAAGGAAATGGCAACCCACTCTAGTATTCTGGCCTGGAGAATTCCATGGACAGAGGAGCCTGGCAGGCTACAGTCCATGGGGTCACAAAGTATTGGATACCACAAAGTGACTTTCACTTTCATAAGCTTTTTATCTTATTGTGGTTCAGTAACAACAAGTTTGAGAATGTGGGCCACTTTCAGTGAAATTGTTGGTTCATAGGGATATCTTCAACTTTACGGCCTGTTTCCAAACCATTCTCCCAAATCACTGAATCAATTTACACAGCGAAGTGAATAGAAATTCCCATTGCTTCACAGCTTTGCCAACATGTGGTATTATTATATTTTTAAATCTTTGCTAATCTGGTGGTGTCAGGTGGTTTCTTATTGTGGCTTTATTTTGTCTTTCCATAATCGCTAGTGATGCAGAGCATCTCACCATTTAGAAGAATTTTAAAATTATTTTTTATTGAGATATAACTGACGTATAACATTGTATTAGTTTTAGGTAAACAATATTATTATTTGATACTGTATCTGTTGTGAACATACAGTATTTATCTTTCTCTGACTTATTTCACTTGGCATTCAAAATTGGTTTTCAGTTGTTTTTTAAATCACTGAACTTTTCTGAACCATTGCTTCTAATCTTTCTTTTTTTTACTTAGTTCTTTTTTCTAAAGATGAACTATGTCAGCTATTGCTTTTGCTTGTTTTTATTTATTTACTTACTTTTTGATGTGGACCATTTTAAAAAAGTAATTATTGAATCTGTTATAATGTTGCTACTGATTTTTGTGTTTTGGGTTTTGGTTTGTGTGTTTTTTGGTTGTGAGGCACATGGGCTCTTAGCCCCTTGACCAGGGATCTTAACTGCACCACCTATTGAAAGGTGAATTCTTAACCATTGGACCACCAGGGAAGTCCTCCACTATTGCTTTTTAAATCTCCTCCTTCTCTTTCTTTCCCCACTGTTGATCATTCCACTCTTGCCTGTGGACTATTACTGATGGACATATGACAAACTTTCTGCTTTTCTAACTCTGCTGGCTCAAATTCTCTCAGGATTGAGACGGAAAATTTTAATTAATAAAAAAAAATTCTCTCAGGATCTATCTCCAGTTGTAAAGGTCATGTAACTGACGCTAAATAAGCAAGACTTAGGAGTACAATAATAAAAGCAGCATCATTCTTGCACTGTCCTTCTGAATCTATTCTGTGAGGGAAATCCTTCTCTTACTCCTAGATAAAGCTCAGGAAGTTCTCATGACTTTTCTGATCATTTTAGTTAATAAAAAGTATTAAATCACATAAACTGGCAAACAATGTTAATTCAGTAATAAATCATCCAGTCCAATTTATGAATCAACATTTCTATCCTTACTCAAAAGTATGACTTCTACTTCCCTCCTATCCAGGGCTTCCTGCATTTGTGCTGTCTCCTTCCACGGAGGGAGTAAAGTGCTTTTCTTTTTCTATCTGGACTGTCTCCCTTTCCTCAGGTTTGCTGCTTAAACAGGGGAGGAAGGCAGGAAGTCAAGGAGGCAGCAGGGAGCTATGAGGCTTAGGAGAACATTCTCACCTGACTGGTACTGCTGCTGCTGCTGCCAAGTCGTTTCAGTCGTGTCCGACTCTGTGCGATTCCGTAGACGGCAGCCCACTAGGCTCCTCTGTCCCTGGGATTCTCCAGGCAAGAACACTGGAGCGCTGTAAGGTAAATGTTTAAAGCCAGTCCTTTTTCTCTTGGAGTACTTCCCTGGCTTCTTTAAAGATTCTCCTGCCTGGTCAACCTAGCTGCAACTCCCTGGGTGGGTGTCTTATATTCCCTTCAGCTGACCACTCCCAATATCCCCTCATCTTCAGTTCCTGGACAAATACTCTTCTTTCTCTCTGGATTTCAGGCTGCCCTCTTGGGAGAATTCCTTCACTTTGATTTTATTTTTTTTTAAAGGAAAATACTGTTCTTTATTTTAAAATATTGGGTTGGCTGAAAATTTTGTTCAATTTCCCCAGAATATCTTGTGGAAAAACCTGAAGAAACATCTTGGCCAACCCAATAATTGTTTTTTGAATGGTTAGTATATTCACATTTTTTTACCGACAAGTTGCTTTAGTAACCCAAAGAAGGGAAGGAGAAAGCGGCTGCCTCACCACCCAGATATTGATTTGTTCAGATATTTCAGTGCCTCCGGATACAATAAAACCGGGAAAATTTTCTTTTTAAAAAAGTTCCAATTTTTTAAAATATAAAAGAGTCCAACTGACAGGTCTCCCTCTACTCCCTGTCGTTTCCTTCCACACTGACAGTCAGTGTGGCACTCTCCTCTGCACCTCTGTAAACAGTTTATGAGTGTGTAAGCAAATGTGTATCCTCCCCCCTTTTCTTAAGTCGAATCAGTTCTGTAGTTGACTAGTGGAATATTAATGACGCGGGTTTCTACTTCAGTTTCCATCTCTGGTTCCTGGGCTTCACTAATCTCTGACTCCCCTTTCAGAGCAAGGAAAACTTGATTTCACAAGTAGCGTCAGATACTCAGACACAGAAGTTGTTCTTTTTTCAGGCCCAGTTCCGGCCTCAGGATGCTCTGGTGTCCAAATTCTGGAGCACATATGTAGCTCTCCATGTGGTCTCCTCAGAGCTCCTCTCTCACTAGCTTGAGGTAAGGAAGAAGCTACCTCTGCCCCCCCTTGCCTAATTTTCCCCCAAAAATCTCTCCCTCAAAGCCTCTGAATCTACAATCTCTGAATTCCTTCATATCAGTGACCAAGTTGACAGCTCTTTGGTGAAGTTATATGAATGAACATAGTTCTCCTTTGAAAAAGTGCTTCTTGGAGGCCCGTCATGTAATTGACTCTGGTTGTTGCTATCCGTTTGCCTTAGGGGTTCAGTCAAAACTAGTAACTTCACATTTTTCCAAAGATGACATGCAGATGGCCAGCCAGCACGTGAAATGATGTATCACTCATCATCAGTTCAGTTCAGTTCAGTCGTTCAGTTGTGTCTGACTCTTTGCAACCCCATGAATCGCAGTATGCCAGGCCTCCCTGTCCATCACCAACTCCCGGAGTTCACTCAGACTCATGTCCTTCGAGTCGGTGATGCCACCCAGCCATCTCATCCTCTGTCGGCCCCTTCTTCTCCTGCCCCCAATCCCTCCCAGCATCAGAGNGATAGGAAGTTTGCACATAGGTATAGATTTTGGTGTGGTTTTGGTGTAGCAGCAAGTCCTCCATATAGGAAAAAAATGCGTTGTCAGGAATAGTGATCAGTATCCATGTCTGTACTCCACCTGTTTGTTTTGATGGTGATCTTTGTTTTGAGTTTCGAAAAGTCGTTAATGGTTATGTTGCCATGTTAACGATACCTCCACCAGTCCTGTCTAAGGGTTTTAAAAGAATGGCTATTTTAGGCAAATCTAGTAACTGGAAAGGTTTGTGGAAGCAATGATAAACCACTTTCCAAAATACATTTTCGTAGTTTAAAATATTGTTTTTTAAACAAGGCATCGTACTGCTATTAATCACAACATGAGATTGTGACTCTGGGGGATTGATTGTTAGATCTGTGGTAGAAGTTGCCTTAAGCTCATGGGCATGTAATAATTAGTTTTGGTGTGCTAAATTGGCAGATTCCATTCAGTGTCCTAAAATAAATCTGAACTGTTGAACTGTCGTTGCATTCAATTTAAGATACTTTAATCAGAAAAATAAACACAAAACTAGGATACATTGTATGTGTGTTTATGTACTTGTGTATCTTATCTTTGCTTAGTGACTAGCAGTGCATGTGTTTGTAATGATGGTTAGTTATAATATGTAAAAAATTTCATAAATATATAGAAGAATTTCTCTAATTCTCTAAGATATATTGGAGTATACTGTTATGTAAGAGTGTTAATACTTGAACATCCAGCCTCTTGTTGGGTAATCAATGAATTATGAAGTTTAGAATATTTTTCTAATGTTCTAATTGCTAGTCTTTTGTCCATTTTATAACACTTTTACTGAAGAAAGGAAGATGAAGTCACTATCTAATAAATTTTGTTGTTAGTTAAATAGCTGTAAGTTACTGTTGGAGCAAAAAGAAGCTGCTGCTAAAATAAATTACATCATTTTTTTGGTGTGCTTCCACTTAAATTATTTTATTTAGGCCTCAGCAACTTTATGCGGTACATTTGACAAATGTCTTTATTTTGCAGTTGTGGAAATTGACAGGGAATAAATAAATGAACAAGAAAGTTCATTTATTTATGTGAATGATGCTTTTATTTCCACAGATGATCAAAGGCTTTAAAATTTTTATTTACTTTATTGAGGTTTAATTGACATATTAGTTTCAGGTGTATAACAATGATTCGATCTTTGTATATATTGTGATGTGATCATAAATCTAGTTAACATCCTAGGATTAATATCACCTAAAATTGAATGTTAATATAGATATTTCTGGGATTTGTTTTCTTTGTACATCTAAAAAGTTATTTTTTCTTCCTTTTGGTAAGCCAGAAGTCCCTTATATTGATGACTGTCAGTTCTTTAAAAACATTAGTATTTTCATAGCATTGGTTAATTAGTAATAAGCCATGAGTTATTGTAGTGAATTGCTTTACTTCTATATGTACTTTTTGGTTGAACAGTCTTCTTAGGAAATTGTAGTTAATTTGTCATCTTTCATTTTGTTTGGATACTGAGAGTTCTGTCATTTTTAGTATTTCAGATAGTTTATATTTTTGTTTAGTTGAAACAAATATTCAAGCCACAAGCAGCATAACTGAAAGTATTGACATCTTGGTGATTTTATTATAGAATCGATGATTTAAAAAGTTAACTTGCCGCCTGTACTTGTGATTGCTAATTTTGTCTTGTGGGGCAAGTTGTGAAGTAATTTTCTTTATTGACTTTTTTTCCATGTCAATTTCTAATGTCACAAAATAGCCTCCTCCCAAACCTGAATTATTAAAAGATTGCATAGTCTTTTTTTGTGTGTTAATATTTTTTTGTTCAGTGAGCAAATATAACTGCACATTTGCTAGTGGTTTCTTCGGGTTATTTGCCTTTCTCATCTAGTCTGTAAGTTCCATGATGGCAGAGATTGTCTATCAACTATTGTGCACCTAGTGCCTAGCACACAGAAAAATAGTCAATAAATATTGGCTGAATAAACTGACTAGAGAGTGGTGTTGGTATAGTATATAAATGAAGTAAAACACTAGTTCATGGTTCCTAAGCACACATCAGCTCTTAGGAATATACTCCACAGGTAAATTCAGCTTTGCTAGGTGGCAGGGGAATGATAGCCTTGGATTAAAAGATATTGGGAATAAGCCACAGGTAGATCCTGAAAACTTTATTGACTATTTTAATGATTTGCCTAGATGTTCTGGTGATAGTTATTGTAATTTAAAGGAAATGGGAGCTTTAAGACCCTGACCTGTTACACTAGTACTGTAATTACAGGCTTTAATAACTTTAAGTCACTTCTTAATTACAACATTGGGAGTTTTAAATCTTAAAGGCTAGCTAGTCCAATTCCCATGTTTTATACATAAGTAAATAGAGGATCATATAGAGGAAATATCTCACCCATAGTTGATTTCATAACCGAAGACTCTGCTATTCAGACTCTACTACATTTGTTTAATATGAAGATACTTATCAAATCAGAGGGTAATTGTGATCAACCAGCAATCTCTTCTCTAGAAGAAGAAATTGTATAAGTATTAGTTAAAAACTCAAAAGAGGCCTCACTTTTCATGAATCAAAAATATTTTTTAACTTAAATATGAATCTCAGCCCTCTTCTCTGTCATTGGGACTATAACGTGGTACAGCTGTTTCTGGAAGGAAATTTGGCATTACCTATCAAAATTAAAACTGCACATATTATTTGGTAGAGTCATTTCTTTTTTAGGAGTTTACAGAAATTTTAATATAGAAGCACAAGAACACATCTATAAGGATGATCATTTTAGTATTATTACAGATAGATGTCTATAACATTTATAAATAGCCAAAAAGTCCTAAATGTCCATTGGTAAGGGAATAGTTAAAATTATAGCATATTTATGCTGTGACGTATGATGCACTTGTTAACAGATTGAGGGAGAGCTATACTTACTTCATGAGAAGTAACTGAGTGTTTCTCTGAGCACAGGGACCATGCAGCCTGTTTTCTGGGATCACATCCTAACCATTTATTAGCTGTGACCATTAGCAGGTTACTTAAACTCATCTGTAAAGTGGATATAATCATAGTTCTCACCTGCCAGAGTTGTGAGAATTAAATGAGTTAATGTTTAAGCCCTAAGCAAGCACAGAGAACCTGCCTTCCAATGCAGGAGACATAAAAGGCATGGGTTCGATCCTTGGGTCTGGAAGATCCCCTGGAGGAGGGCGGCATGGTAACCCACTCCAGTATTCTCTTCTGGAGAATCCCCATAAACAGAGGAGCCTGGCGGACCAGAGTCAGACATGACTGAAGTGATTTAGCATGCACACACGCAAGCCCTACATAGGTATTTGCAATTATTGTTATGTTCTGACAGGGAAGAGTGTTCATGATATAATATCGAGTGAAAAAAATTAGTTGCACTAACTGTAGAATGTGATTCAGTGTAAAAACAAAAACATAGGCAAAGAAATGTAGTTTGATTTTGTTTTGATTTTGTATGTGCATAGAAAAGGCTCTGTAAGGGATAGACGTTAAACTATTAGCTTTGTTTATGGCTGGGAGGGAAGAAAAGTGAAGTTGCTCAGTCGTGTCCGACTCTTTGCGACCCCATGGACTGTAGCCTACCAGGCTCCTCTGTCCATGGGATTTTCCAGGCAATAGTACTGCAGTGGATTACCATTTCCTTCTCTAGCAGATCTTCCTGACCCAGGGATCGAACCCAGGTCTCCAGCATTGTAGACAGACGCTTTACTGTCCAAGGCGCCAGGGAAGTCCTATGGCTGGGAGAGTAGATGACTTTCTTTGTTTTTTTTCCTTTAGACACTTTTGTGTTGTTAATTGTAAGTTTCACTTTTTATTTTTTTTTTGAAACTTTTTTCTGAAAATAATGAGGTAGAATTTTTCTCTATTATACAATCATATAAATGTATTTTTGAATATAATTTTTTAGAGAGCTACAGAGTTCATTTACAGAATNTCTTTGTTTTTTTTCCTTTAGACACTTTTGTGTTGTTAATTGTAAGTTTCACTTTTTATTTTTTTTTTGAAACTTTTTTCTGAAAATAATGAGGTAGAATTTTTCTCTATTATACAATCATATAAATGTATTTTTGAATATAATTTTTTAGAGAGCTACAGAGTTCATTTACAGAATATCACATGATTAGGTTCTATTTTAAAACTTTCATTAATGGAAAGTTAAAACTAATCTATGAAAATTTCTAGTGAGTGTATTTATTTTTCTTCTCACTTTGTGACCTTACATATTATTTCTTAATTTACAAAGTAAAGCACATAGACTGGATCAGTGTTTCTTAAACCTTGGATCCCCAGCCCGTGCTGTGATGCTGTGAGGTACCTGGGAGCACTATAGTAAACTTTCATGGGCACAGTGGGATGTTTCTAAATTCTTGAGGGAAACAGTTACACTTGACAACTGTGGGTTCAGTTCAGTTCAGTCACTAAGTCATGTCCGACTTTTTGCAACCCCATGGACTGCAGCATGCCAGGCCTCTGTCCATCACCAACTCTCGGAGTTTACTCAGACGCATGTCCATTGAGTCGATGGTGCCATTCAATCATCTCATCCTCTGTCATCCCCTTCTCCTCCTGCCTTAAATCTTCCCCAGATTCAGGGTCTTTTCAGATGAGTCAGCTCTTCGCATCAGGTAGCCAAAGTATTGGAGTTTCAACTTCAACATCAATCCTTCCAATGAACATTCAGGACTGATTTCCCTTAGGTTGCACTGGTTGGATCTCCTTGCAGTCCAAGGGACTCTCAAGAGTCTTCTCCAACACCACAGTACAAAAGCATCAATTCTTTGGCACTTAGCTTTCTATAGTCCAACTCTCACATCCATACATGACCAGTGGAAAAACCATAGCCTTGACTAGACGGATCTTTGTTGGCANTGTGAGATGAGTGCAATTGTGCGATAGTTTGAGCATTCTTTGGCATTGGAATGAAAATGGACCTTTTCCAGTCCTGTGGCCACTGTTGAGTTTTCCAAATTTGCTGACATATTGAGTGCAGCATATTGAGTGCAACACTTCCACACCATCATCTTTGGAATATTTGGCACCTATGAGCCCTTGATCAAACTATTAGTTTGAGATACTGTGCTTGAGGTTGTGTTCCTTTCTTTGGGAGTCTTTTGAAGACAGTGTGTCTTCAAAAAGCTAGAAGAAACTCAGACAGGAGCTCTGTATCAATCTAGAGGGGGATAGGAAGGGGAAATGAGAGGGAAGTTCAAAAGGGAGGGGATATATGTACAGCTATGGCTGATTCATGTTGAGGTTTGACAGAAAACAACAAAATTCTGTAAAGGAATTATCCTTCAATTAAAAAATAAAAAAAAAAGAAAGCTAGGTTTTGGTGGTGGTTGTGATTAAAGGAAAGTTCTGTGCAGAAATCAGTGTGAAACAGTAAATCAAAGTGGCTGTATCCAAAGTGATTTCAAGGTTTGAAAAATTATGTATTATCTATCAGGTGCACACGTCCCATTAATAGGTAATTGTGGTTATTTAGTAATTAAAATACTGAATAACTTCGTTTTCACTTTTCACTTTGATGCATTGGAGATGGAAATGGCAACCCACTCCAGTGTTCTTGCCTGGAGAATACCAGGGACGGGGCAGCCTCTTGGGCTGCCATCTATGGGGTCGCACAGAGTCGGACACGACTGAAGCAACTTAGCAGCAGCAGTAATTAAAATATTTCTTTTAATTTGATATGTATTTTTCAATCGCCACCAAGTTGTTAGACTATAAATACTTATTAGGTTGTATGGACCTAACTGTCAAAGGGACTATTTCCATTAAATATTTTTTTAGCCTATGAGCACTGTGAAAAATAACTGATACACTAAAGATTCTGTGAACTGAGAAAGCTTGGGAACCTCATGAACTCTTTGACTGGGACACCCACAGTATAAAATAGATTTTCCATGGGAACATAATACACATAGGTACACATATATTTTTATGTAAAATGAAATGGAAGCTTCACTTTAAAAATCCAGTACACTCTGATATTTCAGTTTAGGTTTATTTGGATTCAATAAAAAATTCAAGCTTCAACCCACCAGGTTGATTTCGTTTTGATCTGCTAATGGTTCCATTACTGCATATTTGAAAAACATGAGTCTAGGTGACTCCTCACTGCCAGCTCTAATATGCTGTGTTCTCTGTAATTAGTTATAAATGGAGTTGGGCTACACTTCCATAGACACATCTCTGAAAATCTGTGTAGATTCTTCACTTTCTTGTTGAAATGACGGAACATTTAAATTCTGTAGAGAAATAATGATGTAAAGGAGATCTTGTTATAGATGGAAGGATATATTTGCAACCAGAATAACTGGATTTATCTTTGATAAGTTTGGGGTTAGTGATTTTTTAAAAAAATAACCAATTAAATTTTTTGTTGTTGTAAGTGGACTTTTTTTAAAAACTAGATTTAAAAATCATGCATGAAAATTAAAAAAAACATGCATGAGTAATAATAACACTGGGTTCATTTATATTAACAGGCTTCATTTCATTCATGATTTTCATGTCTAAATTTGTAAGAGTATTTATTTTAGTTTGGGGCTTATTTTAAAATATAAAATATATCCGTATAACTATTATTTTATAATCCTTATTTTTGTTAATATATTATGAGAGAAATTTTTTGCTTTCCAGTGGTTAACCTCTTCATATTATATGAAGTACCTTTGGATTTTTTTGTTTTTGTTTCTTTTGCCCTGTTTGCATTTATGAATTGGATTCTTATACTTATCAGTGGGGCCATCATTCAGCAAAGAGGTCTGGGGGACCTAGTATGTGCTGTGTACTGTGCGTGGACTAGGGATATAAAGAAGAATAAAACATCATCTCCGCAGTCCCAGGTAAAAGACAGATATGTGAATAATATGGGAGTGGGGAGGTAAGAGGAAAGGTAAAGTGCTATAAATCCACAAAATGGGAGCGACTGCACAGTGTCAAGGGGTCAGAGGCCTTCAATGAAATGAAAAACCATTGTATTTGTTTCCTTAACAGCCTCTAAATTAGCTAAATTATTGAATGTTGAAGAAAACTTCTGAAAATTATTTTTCCTTGCTTGTTTCCTCACAAGGTGATAAGTGCAATCCTTACCCAGCCTTCTATACTCCAGAGGCCAGACTGCTTTAACAAATTCAAAAGCGTATCCACTGGAAAATCTGCTTTCTTGCTCAGACTCTCACTCCTTCTCTGCAGAGTTAACCAGAGTTAACAGTTTCTTCTGTATTAGGGAAGCTTTTGTAGTGAAAATTTCATAGTTTAGGGGAAAAAAAAAATCCTGACTTGTACTATAAGACACTTTTATAGGATATATTTCTTGAAATCAATTTAGAGGAGTAAATATTCAGATTGGATAACTAGATAGTAGGTGGAACAAAATATAGGTTTCTATTTTTAGAGTTTTAAAAGTAAAAGACTAAGAGTACCTTTAGTTAGGCTCTGGTTTAGCTCTTCATTTCGTATCAGTGGAGGACATTGCATTCTTTGCAATCCTTATCCAGCCTCTTATACTCCAGAGGCCAAACTGGTACCAAATATTACAGGGTTTTTTTGGATTTCCTGGATTATAGGCAGTCATTCTTCATTTGTTAAAGTAGTTGTTGAGGCTTGTATATTATACGTGAGAAGAGGTAAGGCTAATTCTCAGATCTCAGACGGTAAAAGCGTCTGCCTACAGTGCGGGAGACCTGGGTTCGATCCCTGGCTTAGGAAGATCCCCTGTAGAAGGAAATGGCACCCCACTCCAGTATTCTTGCCTAGAAAATTCCATGGACAGAGGAGCCTGGCAGGCTGCAGTCCATGGGGTTGCAAAGAGTCAGACATGACTGAGTGACTTCACTTCATTAGGGGAGTATTGGTTACTCTGAGAATTTACATGGAACAGTATAGGTCTGATTTAGAGCTGGAATGTTTTCCACTTTTCCTAGCCTGGTCCTTAATAAATTTGTCCACTTTGAGACTAGATAGTATGATTATTGCAAAGTTGGTTTTCTCAACCTTTCAGGCAGGGATGGTTGTTACATAGGGTCTGGTAAAGATGAGAGAACTGAAGCAAAGTATGGAAAGTACTCCTTGGGAGAGCCAGAACAAAGTCACATCTTTCATCTTTTATCCCCGGTACCTGGCACATAATTGGTGCTCAGTAAAAAGTTGAGCTGAATGAGTCCATGTGACTGAATGAGAGCACTGTCAGTAAATGTGAAAGGAAAATTTGCTGCTAGAAGATACTTGAGAATTGGCTGTTTCAAAGTGTCATATCTTATTTGTATATACATATGATAAGTATCGGAGAAGGCAATGGCACCTCACTCCAGTACTCTTGCCTGAAAAATCTCATGGACGGAGGAGCCTGGTGCACTGCAGTCCATGGGGTCACTAAGAGTTGGACCCAACTGAGCGACTTCATTTTCACTTTTCACTTTCATGCACTGGAGAAGGAAATGGCAACCCACTCCAGTGTTCTTGCCTGGAGAATCCCAGGGACCAGGGAGCCTGGTGGGCTGCCATCTCTGGGGTCGCACAGAGTCGGACATGACTGAAGTGACTTAGCAGCAGCAGCAGCAGCAGCAGCATGAAAAGTATGGGCTTCCCAGGTAGCACTAGTGGTAAAGAGTCCACCTTTTAGCACAGGAGGTGTAAGAGACGTGGGTTTGGTCCCTGGGTTGGGAAGATCCCATGGAGGAGGGCCTGGCAGCCTACTCCAATATTCCTGCCTGGAGAATCCTTTGGACAGAGAAGCCTGGTGGGCTTCAGTCCATAGGGTGTCAAAGAGTCGGACGTGACTGAAGCAACTTAGCATGCATGCGCTCATGATAGGTACAGATCAGTGTTTCTCACACCTCTTGGTGTCAGTAAGACACGTTATACTCTTGAGTTATTGAAAATTTAAAGAGCTTTTATGTGGACTATATCTACTGATATATATTGTATTAGTTAAACATTTATTTATTTAAAATAGCCATAAACTCATATCATATTGGGCTTCCCTGGTGGCTCAGATGGTAAAAATCTGCCTGCAATGCAGGAGACTCTGGTTCAGTCCCTGAGTCGGGAAGATCCCCTGGAGAAGGGAATATTAATACACAATAGTTTTAAATTAAAAAATAGCTATATTTTCCAAAAAAAAAAAAAACTAGAAAGTGGCATTGTTGGCAGTTTCCAAATCTTTTTAATGCTTGATCTAATAGAAGGCATCTGGATTCTCATAGCTGCTTCTGTATTCAGTCTGTGTGATATATGTCATGGAGCCTTCGGGAAACTCCACTACATGCACTGATGAGAGTGAAAAAGACAAAGTCTTCATGTTGTTATGGAAATAATTATGACTTTAAAGACACCCTGAAAATGGTCCCATAGACCCTCAGAGATGCCTGGACCATACTCTGAGAGCTAGTGGTATATATTATCAATTCAAAGGGTCTTANTCTGTGTGATATATGTCATGGAGCCTTCGGGAAACTCCACTACATGCACTGATGAGAGTGAAAAAGACAAAGTCTTCATGTTGTTATGGAAATAATTATGACTTTAAAGACACCCTGAAAATGGTCCCATAGACCCTCAGAGATGCCTGGACCATACTCTGAGAGCTAGTGGTATATATTATCAATTCAAAGGGTCTTAGAGGTCATATAGTATAATTATTGACTTCTTGTGGGTATTTCTTGCTTGTGCAACTGGAGTGTGATAGGAAATACCTCTTTTGTTTTTTGGGAATAATCATGAGTTGGATTTTGGAGATGATGAGTGTGATGTGCTTTGAGATTTCTAAACAAGCAGTTGGTTATATGGGTTAGGCTTTCAGAGATAAGATCTGACCATAGTTTCAGAAATCAATAACATAGGTTCTGTATCACTGTATTGCACTTGGTCTTCTTACAGTACTGTAAACTTAATTTTCAGAAAACTTGAGAATACTTTTATTATTTATTTGACTGAGGAGTTGTAGTGTAAATTTTACAGTGAGTTTAACTGCCATCTTACAGAGAAACAAGTTGTTTTGTGTAAAAGTCAAAGCATAAATGAACAATACTGCTTTGTTCAGACTAAAGTCTGATATCACGAGAACTAAAAAAGAAACTGTATTTGGCAGTTTACTCTATATGCATCAAGTAAAATATAAATGAAAGCTCCAAACAATGGACTCAAAAATAAAAATGGCGAGTGTGTATGGGAAAGGAGAGGGCTGCAGACGCAGTGGAGTAGTGGTGGGGAAGGGACTGACAGCTAACTTCCAAACCATAGCTCAGGGTGAGACTAACTTGCCAGTAGAAAATGGAAACACAGTTTCAAAAAAGCTATGATAAATGGTATAAAAAGAATCTAGTTTAAAGTGATATAAATAAAAAGCAGGAAAACCTATAAATCAAATAAGACTGCAACGAAAAAACTATTTGCTTGATAACAATCATAATCTAAGGCCAACAAGGAGTTCATACTTCATGAATCACCAAAATATTGACCTCATAAGAGAAGTAAGTACAGTCTCAGAGAAGACCAGCCAGAGCTGAGAAATTTAAAGGAATTATATTTACATTTTATCTTTCCCTCTTACTATGCAGGCTAAGAGTTCATAAAAAGGGAGAATGGATAAAAAGAAAAAGTAACTTTTAGAGGAAAGGGACCGTAAGAATACTTCATCTGTTTTAACATTTCCTCACTCCAGGTTCTCTCAAGAAACTTGGTAACCATCAATTATATTTTCTCCCGTATGTTTCTCTAGCCTTCTTTTCTCTCTAAGATTCTTCTTATCAGCATTTATACTTAATCAAATCTTACTTAAACACAAAAATCCCTCAACACAACACCCTCCTCCTTTACTGCTGCTTTTTCCTTTACAGACTTCTCAAAAGAGTCAAATACGTTTTCTTTCAGTGTTTAGAAGATACTTTTCAATTCCTCTCCAGGCAGTTCCAGTGAACTTGCTACCCCCATTTCTCCACATTTAGCTCTCAGTAAAATCACCAAAGATCACTTTATCTGTAAACCTAGTGAGCATTTTCAGATAACACACTCTCAACCTGCTTGGCCTTTTGGCAGCATTCATCTCATCTGACCACTCTTGACATATTCTCTTTCCTTTGACTTCTATACACTGTACTCTGATTCTCTACCTCCACTCTACTCCCCTTTCTCGGTCTCCTTTGCTGGCTAGTCCTTGTCTTTCAAATCTTGAGGTGAAAGAGAGTTTGACCTTGGGNTACACACACGCCCAGAAAAGGAAAAGGACAAAGGAAAGGCGGGGAGCAGAACCTTACAGGAGCAGCCCGGTAAGCCTCCTGGGCCAGGAGGTCCAGGCCCCGTCACCAGTGATGAGCCGCGCCTGTCACCACGCAACAGAACCGCTCTTCTCCCTGCAGCCCTCTGCCTCGAGGCCCACAGTGAAGCCCAGTCTGATGGGAAAATCACCTGAAAACCTCCAGCAGCAGGACACGCTGTCAGATACCCGGCTGCTCCTCCTACAACCATCAAGGTCACCATAAACAAGAGAAGTCTGAGAAGCTGCCACAGCCTAGTGGAGGCTACGGAGACATGACAGCCACGTAAACCCAGCGTGGGATCCTGGAGCAGAAAAGGAGCCTTGGGAAAACGAGTGAGCTCCAAACAAGCCAAGCTCGGCTCACAGTGATCCGCCACGTCAGCTGTTTGCTCTGACAGGTTCAGGGTTTTTTCAAGCGCTACAAAGCACACGTCATCTGTACACTCTAAGTGATGGGCACACAGGTGCTCACTGCAAAATTCTTCCCACTTTCCTGTTGTGGAAACTGCTGCTTTAAAAGCTGGAAGAAGACAAGTGCTACATCTAATGGTCATCACCGGCCTCTCTCTGACGTCATCAGATTTGACAAAATACATCTTCCAACAGTGGGTGAGCCCTAGTCTGCCAACTCCCTGTAGAGAGACTGCTTACTTTAACATTACAGATGCTTTTAATAGAAGTCAAACTCCTCTAGAGAACGACTTGGCAGCATCCATCAAAATTCCAAATGACACATGTCCTCTGAGCCACTTCCAGGAACTCACGCTGCAGGGCTCGTCCCACACAGGGCTCCTCAGAAGCAGTGTCTCACCCCCACCCCGGGGGCGCCTGGGTCCACAGAGGGTGGGGCTGGGAGGAGCCCTGGTGGACCACCTGCGTCCAGTGGGTCAAGGCCAGCAAACATCCTGCAATGCAGCGGACATCCTCACCACACAGCATTACCTGGCCCAAAACGTCACTTGTGCTGAGGCTAAGAAACCCTGGTCTGCAAGATACACTTTCAGACGTGCGAAGACGTTCCCTTTGGCCCTGGTTTTAATAAGAAAAGATCAGAAGCGCTGGGAGTTACTTAGATGAAGATCATCTTTAATGAATGCACCTCAGTGTTCACAGCAGCACTACTCACACTAGCCAAGACATGGAAGCAGCCCACGTGTCCAGCAGCAAAGAGGCCGAGGAGGCGTGCGTGGCATGCACACAGGACGGGCTGCTGCTCGGGCCAGAGAAGAGTGAGACGGTGCCTTTTTAGCAGCAAGGATGAGCCCAGAGGTCATCACACTAAACGAAGTGAGCCACAGAGAGAGACACACGCATCGTGACGTCACTCATAAGAATCTAAGACATGACATCAGTGAACACATCTACAAACCAGAAACTGACTCACAGGCACAGAAAGCAAATTCATGGTCACCAAAGGGGAAGGTGAGCAGGCGGGGATAAACTAGGAGTTTGCGATTAGCAGACACAAACCGCCACATACAAAGTAAAGCACAAGGTCCCGCCGTGGAGCACAGGGAACTGCATTCAATATCCCGTGATAAACTACGATGGAGAAGAACATGAAAAAGGATATAAACACACACATATACACATATATGTAACGTGTGCGTCCACATGCATACGTCTCTGCACACGTGAAAGTGTATGTTATAGTCCAGGGCTTCTTTACAATGCTGTAAATCAGCTGTACTTCAGTAAACACACACACACACATATATGTAACGTGTGCATCCACACGCATGCGTCTCTGCACACGTGAAAGCGTATGTTATAGGCTAGGGCTTCTTTACAATGCTGTAAATCAGCTGTACTTCAGTAAACACACACACGTAACGTGTGCATTCACACGCATGCGTCTCTGCACACGTGAAAGCGTATGTTATAGGCCAGGGCTTCTTTACAATATTGTAAATCAGCTGTACTTCAGTACACACACACACACATATATGTAGCGTGTGCATTCACACGCATGCGTCTCTGCACACGTGAAAGCATATGTTATAGGCCAGGGCTTCTTTACAATGCTGTAAATCAGCTGTACTTCAGTAAACACACACACGTAACGTGTGCATTCACACGCATGCGTCTCTGCACACGTGAAAGCGTATGTTATAGGCCAGGGCTTCTTTACAATATTGTAAATCAGCTGTACTTCAGTACACACACACACACATATATGTAGCGTGTGCATTCACACGCATGCGTCTCTGCACACGTGAAAGCATATGTTATAGGCCAGGGCTTCTTTACAATGCTGTAAATCAGCTGTACTTCAGTAAACACACACACGTAACGTGTGCATTCACACGCATGCGTCTCTGCACACGTGAAAGCGTATGTTATAGGCCAGGGCTTCTTTACAATATTGTAAATCAGCTGTACTTCAGTACACACACACACACATATATGTAGCGTGTGCATTCACACGCATGCGTCTCTGCACACGTGAAAGCATATGTTATAGGCCAGGGCTTCTTTACAATGCTGTAAATCAGCTGTACTTCAGTAAACACACACACGTAACGTGTGCATTCACACGCATGCGTCTCTGCACACGTGAAAGCGTATGTTATAGGCCAGGGCTTCTTTACAATATTGTAAATCAGCTGTACTTCAGTACACACACACACACATATATGTAGCGTGTGCATTCACACGCATGCGTCTCTGCACACGTGAAAGCATATGTTATAGGCCAGGGCTTCTTTACAATGCTGTAAATCAGCTGTACTTCAGTAAACACACACACGTAACGTGTGCATTCACACGCATGCGTCTCTGCACACGTGAAAGCGTATGTTATAGGCCAGGGCTTCTTTACAATATTGTAAATCAGCTGTACTTCAGTACACACACACACACATATATGTAGCGTGTGCATTCACACGCATGCGTCTCTGCACACGTGAAAGCATATGTTATAGGCCAGGGCTTCTTTACAATGCTGTAAATCAGCTGTACTTCAGCAAATAATATTTATATTCACACGGAAGAATGTTTATAGCTCCGTAAAGGGAATGAAGAAACTGTGTAATGATATGTAAAAAACGCTGATGCGCGGGGATGATCCAGAGGGATGGTGTGGGGAGGGGGGGGGGTCGGGATTGGGAGCTCTTGTACACTCGTGGCTGATTCATATCAATGTATAGCAAAATGAATACAGTATTGTAAAGCAAAACAAACTAAAAAATAAAAATTTAAATTAAAAAAGTGCAAAGTTAAGTGAAAAAGAGTGAGATGCACGCAGAATGAAATCACCTGTGAAAAGGAAGCGGTGCACCCGTACTTGCTTCTGTGGGCACAAAAATTCAATGGAAGGATCCAAAGAAGCTGCGGACAACTGCGTCCTCTTGTTGGCAGGGGAACNGCAAAGTTAAATGAAAAAGAGTGAGATGCACGCAGAATGAAATCACCTGTGAAAAGGAAGCGGTGCACCCGTACTTGCTTCTGTGGGCACAAAAATTCAATGGAAGGATCCAAAGAAGCTGCGGACAACTGCGTCCTCTTGTTGGCAGGGGAACTGGGCAGACAGAAGACAGGACAGGAAGGATCTACTTTATGTCTGCCAATACCTGCCGATCTTCCGATCCTCTGAATGTATAACCCACATGAAGACAAGCGTGAAGCACCTGCAGCTTCTCACAGGAACAGACTGTCATGCACAGTCCCCACAAGGCTCTTCCTTTAGTTTCCAGCAATACAACTTATACTAGAAATTTTAACTAAAATAAAGTTACCACCCACCCCCAGCTGAATCTACAGTTTTGCAGTGAATCGAACGCCTACATTTTATTCTTCAACGAAGTGCAAAACCAGTCTGAATAATTTTCACCAGGATATACAATGTGAGGGTTTATTACGCTCACAGCTTATGACAACAAACCCAGGCGTTTCCCTCCTCTCCAGGCCCGCTCCGCACCATCGCCCTGCTCCAATTTTAAGCTCCAACAGAGGCTTGCAACTGCAGCTGATGAGTGCAGATGTGGTCAAATACAAAAGCACATTCGCTGTAAAGCAAACAACGCATCCCAACACACCTTGCTGTGATGAAGGTGCTCCAAGTCGTCGAGATAGTGCTCCTCAATCGAAAAGGGCTTTCCCTCCACCTCAAAGACGTAAGCTGGGTTCATCTTGTTCTGAACAGGAACAGCAAAGTAATCTGCAAACTCTCTGCAGTCGATGGTGGCTGACATGAGGACAACCTGGAGGAGAGACCGTGGAGATGACAAAGTGACACTGCCGCCGGCGGCGACCGAAAGGCGCGTTAGGAGGCCAGGCTCCTCTTCCTCCAGGAATTCTCACAACCTGAGTCGAACACTCTGACGCGACCTCCAGTGTGATACAAAGTGCTGCCATCAGGACTGCTCAGAGACGTCAACTCTTACAACTGCGCTTCAGTTGCTTTGTCAAGCAAAAAACTACATTTCTCCAATAAAGCTCAATTATAACCATTTACCTAAGAGGACACTTTGCATCAGAAAACTAGTTTAGGACAGAATAAGCCCTAGACAGTGTGTTCCAGAAAGCTGAGGGAGCAAAGGAGAAGAGGACGAGGGAGCCAGGGAACCTTGACCCTAAGCGGGGAAATGGGAGGCGCCCAGCAGCCAGTCCCCACCGAGCGGGACGGCAGAGGCTCGGGGACTCCCTGCAGGTCTGTTTTGCCAGAGAGCAAACCTGGGATGAGTCCCTGCAGAACTCAGCCGTGGGTGCCAGAAGCAGCATCCACAGCCCGCCAGCTGTGCCCGGAGACGGCGGCAGCACGACGCGGGGTCGCCACCGTCCGCCAGGCTCCAGAGTGCNCGGGGACTCTCTGCAGGTCTGTTTTGCCAGAGAGCAAACCTGGGATGAGTCCCTGCAGAACTCAGCCGTGGGTGCCAGAAGCAGCATCCACAGCCCGCCAGCTGTGCCCGGAGACGGCGGCAGCACGACGCGGGGTCGCCACCGTCCGCCAGGCTCCAGAGTGCCAAGCTGGACGCAGACACAGCTGTCTGCTGACTACATTTCGCAAGTCTAAGTCTTTGCAGAAAACTAAAACCTTTACACAGACATTATTAATACATTTACTGGGCAGACAGAAAGTCTGTATTTCCCCTCTGATGTCAGATACAAAAGGTCAAAACCCCACTGACCCAGGTCACTCAGAAGCCAGGCTCTGTGACGCCCTGTGGGTGCTATGGGTGGCCCCCAGGGCACAGCCGTCCCAGCAGAGGACCTCTAACGCATCTGCCGGAGCCGCCAGGCGAGGGGGCTTCTGGGCTTCTGTCCGCCTGAGCGCGAAAGTACACTGCCCACAGCCATGGCCAGCCGGGCTGCCCCTGCCTCCCCGCCCTGCACCCTCCACGCGGCTCTCCACTCCTCAGCCTGCCCTGACACCTGCTTGTCCAGGGGCTGGGGCTGAGTATGGGCAGCCAGCGGCGACGGCACAAAGCCGGGGCCCTCTGGAGGGCTGGGTGCAGAGCGGAAAGGGGCCCGGGAGGCCCATCTGCCCAGGCTCCTCCTGCATCTAAGGTCCCCATGCCATCTCTCTTTTTAAAAAGGAGTAAGGGAAGAAGTTTCGAGAGTTTCAAAACACTTACTACAAAGCCATACAGACACCTGACTTCCAGCTTCTTAGCCCAACTACATACACCATTATAAGGTTCTATATTCAGAAAGCACTATGCTTCATATATTTTTTAATAAATCACGAAAACACTGAAGCTGACAAGACATTTCCTACTATGCATGTGATCAGTACCAAATTCCAGAGCACCATTTTCAACAGTGTGGTAGATTTTTTAAAATTTACCAACACTCTTAACTCCCAAAAAGTTTAAAAAAAAATAAAAAGCTATCATCAAGTTATTATGTTACAGTAAAAATTAGTCTTAAAATGACAAGCATGGGTTTCCCCAGTGGCTCAGTCATGAAGAACCTGCCTGCCAATGCAGGAAACATGGGTTCAATCCCTGATCCAGGAAGATCCTACATGCCTTGGAGCCACCAAGCCTGTGGGCCCGACTACTGAGCCTGTGCTCCAGAGCCCAGAACTGCAACCACTGAAGCCTGGGCACCGGAGCCCGCACTCCCCAACAAGAGAGGCCCCCACGGTGAGAGGCCCGCACACCACAACTAGAAGCAGCCCCTTCTCGTGGCAACTAGACAAAGTCCACTCACCATGGAGACCCAGCGCAGCCAAAAGTAAACAGATAAATAAAATTATTTTTAAAAGTGACCGTCAAGAAAGGTCTGGTCTATTGATTCTCTCCATCATGTGACGGTCCTCTTAAGCAGTGAAAGTCAGAGTCTCTCAGTTGTGTCTGACTCTTTGAGACCCCATGGACTGTACAGTCCATGGGATTCTCCAGGCCAGAATACTGGAGTGGGTAGCCTTTCCCTTCTCCAGGAAATCTTCCCAAACCAGGGATCAAACCCGGGTCTCCCACATTGCAGGCTAATTCTTTACCGGCTAAGCCACCAGGGAAGCCCCAGAATACTGGAGTGGGTAGCTGATCCGTTCTCCAGGGGATCTTCCTGACCCAGGAATCAGCCAGGGTCTCCCACACTGCAAGCGGATTCTTTACCAGCTGAGCTATCAGAGAAGCCTGTCTTAAGCACTAAGTCAGCCTCCTGCAAAGCTTGGATTCTATTTCCTCAGCGCCTACCAGGTGAGACTGTGACCCTCCCAAGGCTGACGTCCCCACCCTGGAAGGCGAGGAGGGAGGAAAGTCTCCCTAAGCCGAGAGACGGAACACGTGCAGACAAGATACCGCACGGTCTAATGGGCACCTGCGTCCAGAGCCGGCACGTCCTCCCACAGCCCTTCCCAAGGTGAACGACCGCGCCAGCCACCTCCGCTCTGGGAGACTCCTGCAGAGCAGAGCTGGGCTGACCTGTGTCTGGACTGCGTAATTACTACAAACCCTCTGTACTCTGGTCAAGTTCACGTCCTCATCCTTCCTGTTCAGATAAAATGTAAGCACCGTCGGCCATTCCCACAGACTTTCGGTCATCTCCTAATGCAAGTCTCCTGTAACCACTCACTTCACTGCGACTCAGTGCTGCTTATAAAACAAGAGATGACAGAGTCACACTCCCTCAAACTCCGATTTTTATTCAGCCCAGTTGTGCTCTAATACCCAGCATTTCATTATTTTCTGCAGCCTGGAGAACATTTTACAATTTAATGCAACATAATAACCAAAAACTCTTCCACTGACTGCTCCTAAGAGAAGGTCCTCCAGCCAGCTTCTTGGCAAGGCCTGGAGGCCTGCAGAGACAATGATTTTAAGAGTCACTGCTTTCAACCGTTTCTACTGAACAAAACTACATGATAAAGCTAACCCTGAATATTTCAGTTACTCGTGAAATCAACTGTACCTTCACAAAACGTGAATTTGTTCTTAAAAGTCTGCGGACAACCAGCAACAGGAAATCCATTTCTTCTGTTCGCTCGTGTACCTACAAAATAAGAAGGGAGGGCCCACAGGGGAAGGCATCTGTCAGTGTGGGGTGACTGGGGGAGGGGCTCACCGCCGTGCCCAGGGCTGGGGTCGAGGCTCCGAGATGGACGCCGCCACTCAGCCCCCAAGCCAGGACGCACAGGAGAGGCATGTGGGCCACTGTCCCCCTTCCACCCCCAGGGCCCCCAGTAGGACCCAACTGGCATCGGGCAGGGGCACGTCTAGCACTCTCAGCCCCGCCTGCTCAATGCCAACAGCGCCCCCCGGCCCCTGAGACAAGACAGAGAAGCACAGAGCAGCCACCCTGGCCCCCGGGCCCGTCCGCACTGTGACCGCAACAGGGGCGCGGGGCAGCAGGCCGCCTGCCCAGCAGGGCGGGAACTGACGGGAGGCCTGGGAAGAGCTGGCTTGGCAGGAGCAGGCAGGGCAGAGCTGGGGAGGAGCAGAGGGCAGCAGGGAGCCTTGCGTCTGGGACACGGGGCTGCGGGGCCCCAGGGGAAACTGCCCCACGCAGCCCTGCTCAGACAGCGGCCTTCCAGCCAAATCCTACACTCACCCCAGCCCTGCCCACCCCAGCCCTACCCACCCCCACCAGCTAACGCCAAGGGCTGAGTCACGCGTCGGGTATCTCACACTGAGCCAGACTGCCCTGGGCACAGGGCACAGGGGATTCCACCCTGGGCCATGTCTCTGCTGACGTGGAGAGACGAGTTCCTGAGTCTCAAAGAGGGAGCCCCTTCTCTGCAGGGCGAGAGGCTCCACGGCTGCGTGTCTGACCGAACACCTTAGAAACCCGACTCTCGTTCTCTCACCAAACTCAGTGTTGAGAGCAGCGCCTCAACACCAACGTGCTGCCTTGGACTTGAGAAGCAGAAACAAAGG
The DNA here is from genome assembly GCA_006410615.1 of Neotragus moschatus. Lineage (NCBI taxonomy): Eukaryota > Metazoa > Chordata > Mammalia > Artiodactyla > Bovidae > Neotragus > Neotragus moschatus. The sequence continues at coordinate 1,281,278 of SJYA01002524.1, forward strand.
CTGTCTTCAGTGAAGAGCCCCAGGGGGGCCTCCTCAGCACCGAGGCCCCCCCGCCCCCGCGCCATCCTGACGAGCCCCCACAGCTCAAACTTCACACAACCGCTTCTCCTGCTGCTGGAGGCTGGGCCTGAGGACCTGCCTGACGACCCACTCGGCCCTCCACCCCAGGGTCCCCAGGGTCCTCTCCCCAACGCTGGCATTCCTCCGNTAAAGATGATTTCTAGAGCTATAGTTCTCAAAGCTCATATATATTGGAATTTCTGTAGACCTTTAAAAATACAGGTTTTTTACTTCTTCTCAGATCCACTGTGGAGAAAGCAATGGCACCCCATTCCAGTGTTCTTGCCTGGAGAATCCCAGGGACGGGGGAGCCTGATGGGCTGCCGTCTGTGGGGTTGCAGAGTCGGACATGACTGAAGTGACTCAGCAGCAGCAGCAGATCCACTGATTCAGAATCTCTTGGGAGTAGAGCCTTGGCATCTGTTTTTAATGTGTTATCCAGGTGATATCTTCTCTAGAACTGCTTGAGGAAGTATGCTCAAGAGACAGGAACTCTGCAGCTACTTAGCGAAAGGCATTGCCTGGCTGCTCAGAATCTTACTTATAGCGGGGATGATTGGGAATGTAGAATTTTTGTTATTGGGTTTCAGTATACATCAGAGTTCATATCTGCTGAGGATATACCCTCAAGAACATCATGATACTTCCAGAATCAGGAGATTTGATTACTAACAGACATGGAATTCTCTTTTTTTTAATTAAGTAATTTTTTAATTTATTTTTGACTGTGCTAGACCTCAGGCTCAGCAGTTATGGTTTATGGGCCCAGTTACTCTGTGGCACGAAGAATCCTCCCGGACCAGGGATCAAACTCATGTCCCCTTCATTGGCAGATGGATTCTCATTCACTGTGCCACCAGGGAAGTCCCAGACGCAGAATTCTCAACAAGGCAGGTGTGTTTGCCAAATTGTAACCTGACAGTTTGTAATGATGTGTGAATGTTCAGTTGCTAAGTCGTGTCTGACCCCATGGACTGCAGCCTGCCAGGGTCCTCTGTCCAGTATTCCAGGGAAGAATATTAGAGTGGGTTGCCATTTCCTCCTCCAGGGGGTCTTCCCAACTCAGGGATCAAATCTGTGTCTCCTATCCCTCCTGCATTGGCAGGTGAAATTTTTACCACTGTTCCACTTGGGAAGCCCTCTAGTGATACCCTTCTAGTATTTCCCACAAAATATCTGTTTAGCTGGGGCCATGCCATTCCCCTCCAAAAAACACTAAGGTTTTTCATGAAGTTGAAACTATGGATCTAGTAGTTAATCTTTTCTCTGGGTGAGTAGCTGGGAGAAATGTCTTCCTTTTCTGAGTAGTTTCCTCTGTTCAGTGAATCTTGATTACAGTGTATAAGTGAAGTGAGAGTCACTCAGTTGTGTCCGACTCTTTGTGACTCCATGGAGTATATAGTTCATGGAATTCTTCAGGCCAGAATACTGGAGTGGGTAGCCATTCCGTTCTCCAGGGGAATCTTCCTGACCCAGGTCTCCCGCACTGTAGACGGATTCTTTACCAGCTGAGCCACCAGGGAAGCCCAAGAATCTTGGAGTGGATAGCCTATTCCTTCTCCAGCGGATATTCCCAACCCAGGGAGTCAAACTAGAGTCTCCTGCATCTCAGGTGGATTCTTTACCAGCTGAGCTACAGGATTTATTTCTCCAGTTTAACTGCTCATTACCTTGTACATATCTAGAGAGTGAATAAATGAACCTCAAATACAGTTTATACATAGTTCTTGTACTGTTTTTTGATCTAATTGTAATAAGGCCTTTACTTGATTATAGCCCAAGTGATAACATTTGTCTTTTGCTCCAGTCTCCTGATTCATTGTACATTAATGATGGATGATGTAGTTTTACCAAATGACTCCCATTTTTTCCATGGTGTTGTACATTTAACTTATTAAATGGTTACCTGTAGACCTCTTCTTTGCCCTGCCATCAGTATCAGCAAGGTCAGTTATTCTTTTTGTACGTGTGCCTTGCAGTTTATTTTGCCACATATTCTTATAGGCTGCTTACAATTCATACAGTAGTGTATGAATTCCATTCCTTTGTTTTCCATTTCTTTTTTTTCCCCACTGGCTTATTGGCCTAGTGATGTAGGTTAATTGTGTTCCTGTTCCTTTCTTATGAGTAGTTTTCTAGCCTGGCTTTCTTTTTTTTGGCCATGCTTCGCGACTTGTGGGATCTTAGTTCCCTGACCAGAGATCAAAACCAGGCCCTTCACAGTGAGTATGCGGAGTCCTAATCTCTGGACCTGCCAGGGAATTCTTAGCCTGGTTTTTCATCCACCTCTTCTGCTTCTGTGGTCATGTTGCTTGTCACTTCTAATGATCTACTTCACTCCCTTTCCTATATATCTTTTCACTGGCAGCTCTTTCTTTGATTCCTTTTTATTTTTTCCTGTTCCTGTTTGTTTATATATATGTCTCTCTCACTGAATTGTGAACATTTTAAGTTCAGTTCAGTCGCTCAGTTGTGTCCCACTCTTTGCAACCCCATGAACTGCAGCATGCCAGGCCTCCCTGTCAATCTTCAGCTCTCGGAGTTTACCCAGACTCATGTCCATTGAGTCGGTGATGCCATCTAACCATCTCATCCTCTGTTGTCCCCTTCTCCTTTTGCCCTCAATCTTTCCCAACATCAGGGTCTTTTAAACTCATGTCCATTGAGTTGGTGATGCCATCTAACCATCTCATCCTCTGTTGTCCCCTTCTCCTCTTGCCCTCAATCTTTCCCAACATCAGGGTCTTTTCAAATGAGTCAGCTCTTCGGATCAGGTGGCCAAAGTACTGGAGCTTCAGCTTCAACATCAATCCTTCCAATGAACACTCAGGACTGATTTCCTTTAGGATGGACTGATTGGATCTCCTTGCAGTCCAAGGGACTCTCAAGAGTCTTCTCCAGCACCACAGTTCAAAAGCATCAATTCTTTGATGCTCAGCCCTCTTTATAGTCCAACTTTCACATCCATATATGACCACTTTAAAACCATAGCCTTGACTAGACAGACCTTTGTTGACAAAGTAATGTCTCTGCTTTTTAATATGCTGTCTAGGTTGGTCATAACTTTTCTTCCAAGGAGTAAGCATCTTTTAATTTCATGGCTGCAATCACCATCTGCAGTGATTTTGGAGCCCCCCCAAATAAAGTCAGCCACTGTTTCCATTGTTTCCCCATCTGTTTGCCATGAAGTGATGGGACTGGAAGCCATGATCTTAGTTTTCTGAATGTTGAGCTTTAAGCCAACTTTTTCACTCTCCTCTTTCACTTTCATCAAGAGGCTTCTTAGTTCTTCACTTTCTGCCATAAGTGTGGTGTCATCTGCATATCTGAGGTTATTGATATTTCTCCTAGCAATCTTGATTCCAGCTTGTGTTTCTTCCAGCCCAGAGTTTCTCATGATGTACTCTGCATAGAAGTTAAATAAGCAGGGTGACAATATGCAGCCTTGATGTACTCGTTTTCCTATTTGGAACCAGCCTGTTGCTCCATGTCCCATTCTAACTGTTACTTCTTGACCTGCATACAGGTTTCTCAAGAGGCAGATCAGGTGGCCTTGTATTCCCATCTCTTTAAGAATTTTCAGGTTTATTGTGATCCACACAGTCAAAGGCTTTGGCATAGTCAATAAAGCAGAAATAGATGTTTTTCTGGAACTCTCTTGCTTTTTCCATGATCCAGCGGATGTTGGCAATTTGATCTCTGGTTCCTCTGCCTTTTCTAAAACCAGCTTGAACATCTGGAAGTTCACGGTTCACGTATTGCTGAAGCCTGGCTTGGAGAATTTTGAGCATTACTTTACTAGCATGTGAGATGAGTGCAATTGTGCGGTAGTTTGAGCATTCTTTGGCATTGCCTTTCTTTGGGATTGGAATGAAAACTGACCTTTTCCAGTCCTGTGGCCACTGCTGAGTTTTCCAAATTTGCTGGCATATTGAGTGCAGCACTTTCACAGCATCATCTTTCAGGATTTGAAATAGCTCAACTGGAATTCCATCACCTCCACTAGCTTTGTTCGTAGTGATGCTTTCTAAGGCCCACTTGACTTCACATTCCAGGATGTCTGGCTCTAGATGAGTGATCACACCATCGTGATTATCCAGGTCATGAAGATCTTTTTTGTACAGTTCCTCTGTGTATTCTTGCCACCTCTTCTTAATATCTTCTGCTTCTGTTAGGTCCATACCATTTCTGTCCTTTATCGAGCCCATCTTTGCATGAAATGTTCCCTTGGTATCTCTAATTTTCTTGAAGAGATCTCTAGTCTTTCCCATTCTGTTGTTTTCCTCTATTTCTTTGCATTGATCGCTGAAGAAGGCTTTCTTATCTCTTCTTGCTATTCTTTGGAACTCTGCATTCAGATGCTTATATCTTTCCTTTTCTCCTTTGCTTTTTGCTTCTCTTCTTTTCACAGTTATTTCTAAGTCCTCCTCAGATAGCCATTTTGCTTTTTTGCATTTCTTTTTTTGGTGGATAGTCTTGATCCCTGTCTCCTGTATAATGTCATGAACCTCTGTCCATAGTTCATCAGGCACTCTATCTCTCAGATCTAGTCCTTTAAATCTATTTCTCACTTCCACTGTATAATCATAAGGGATTTGATTTAGGTCATACATGAATGGTCTAGTGGTTTTCCCCACTTTCTTCAATTTAAGTCTGAATTTGGCAATAAGGAGTTCATGATCTGAGCCACAGTCAGCTCCCAGTCTTATTTTTGCTGACTGTATAGAGCTTCTCCATCTTTGGCTTCAAAGAATATCTATCTGATTTTGGTGTTGACCATTGGTGATGTCCATGTGTAGCGTCTTCTCTTGTGTTGTTGGAAGAGGGTGTTAGCTACGACCAGTGCATTCTCTTGGCAAAATTCCGTTAGCCTTTGCCTTGCTTCATTCTGTACTCCGAGGCCAAGTTTACCTGTTACTCCAGATATTTCTTGACTTCCTACTTTTGCAATCCAGTCCCTTATAATGAAAAGGACATCTTTTTGGAGTGTTAGTTCTAAAAGGTCTTGTAGGTCTTCACAGAACCATTCAACTTCAGCTTCTTCAGCATTACTGGGTGGGGCATAGACTTGGATTACTGTGATATTGAATGGTTTGCCTTGGAAACGAACAGAGATCATTCTGTCGTTTTTGAGATTGCATCCAAGTACTGCATTTCAGACTCTTGCATTGACTATGATGGCTATTCTGTTTCTTCTAAGGGATTCCTGCCCATGGTAGTAGATATAATGGTCATCTGAGTTAAATCCACCCATTCCGGTCCATCTTAGTTCACTGATTCCTAGAATGTCGACATTCACTCTTGCCATCTCTTGTTTGACCACTTCCAATTTGCCTTTATTCATGGACCTAACATTCCAGATTCCTATGCAATATTGCTTTTTACAGTTTCGGACCTTGCTTCTATCACCAGTCACATCCCCAACTGGGTATTGTTCTTGCTTTGGCTCCATCCCTTCATTCTTTCTGGAGTTATTTCTCCACTGATCTCCAGTAGCATATTGAGCACCTACCGACCTGGGGAGTTCATTTTTCAGTGTCCTATCTTTTTGCCTTTTCATACTGTTCATGGGGTTCTCAAGGCAAGAATACTGAAGTGGCTTGCCATTCCCTTCTCCAGTGGACCACATTCTGTCAGAGCTCTCCACCATGACCTGCCCGTCTTGCTAGGCCCCACTTGGCATGGCTTGGTTTCATTGAGTTAGACAAGGCTGTGGTCCGTGTGATCAGATTGGCTAGTTGTCTGTGATTATGGTTTCAGTGTGTCTGCCCTCTGATGCCCTCTCGCAACACCTACCGTCTTACTTGGGTTTCTCTTACCTTGGACGTGGGGTATCTCTTCACAGTTGCTCCAGCAAAGTGCAGTCACTGCTCCTTACCTTGGAAGTGGGGTAGCTCCCCTTGGCCGCTGCCCCTGAGCTTGGACGTGGGGTGGCATTAAGTACTAAGTGAATTTTCATTAACTGAATGAATGATTGTGTGTGTGAGGATTAGTGCTATAGAAAGTGAATAAAATGGTATGGGAAACAGATGAAGTAGTAATTCTGTTAAGGGACTGCCTGGGGAAGATTTATAGATGACATTAGAGATTGGTCTTGAAGGGTATTACTGCTAGAGAAAATTTAGGAAAAGAAGATAAGGAGATAATGAAAGTTTCAACGTTTAGAGAAAGCATGCTAGGTACAGCTGTTTGACAGGAGCAGTTGGTATACTGTGACAATAGCGAGGGGTCAGACTAAATTAAGGGTTGTGAAGAGTTCAGACTTCCATTGTGCTAAGNAGGAGATAATGAAAGTTTCAACGTTTAGAGAAAGCATGCTAGGTACAGCTGTTTGACAGGAGCAGTTGGTATACTGTGACAATAGCGAGGGGTCAGACTAAATTAAGGGTTGTGAAGAGTTCAGACTTCCATTGTGCTAAGGGATTTGGAACTTTATCCTACAAATGATAGTCACTGAAGAGTTATAAAAGTAAAGTTGCTAGGATCTGTTGCAGAAAGGTAACTGGTTGTAGTATGGAGACCGTTAGGAGTGGAGTAATTTAGGAAGTTATTTTACTATAATTCAGGCTAAAGATGATGCTCTAACAGAGGCAAGGGGAAGAGAGAGAGAGGTTAGAAATATCTTAAAGATTTATTTTTCAGCATCTTTGTAGAAGCATGTTTTACATATCGTACTAGAGAAACATCTTAAAGTTAGCATTGACTTGGTAACTCAGTAAATAATGAAGTGAGGAAAAGGCATGGATGTCAAAGATGAGATGGATGCATGGTAATCCCATTTGCTAAGAGAACAAGAAGAATGAACCATTTTGAATATAGATGATAATGAATTTGGTTCTGAACTTGATAAGTTTGAAAGGCCAGTTGAACTTGGAGATACACCATCAAGTAGACTGAAAATTTGGGTCCAGAGCTCAGAGAACAATTCAGGATATAAAAATATGATGACGTTTAGGAAGTAGTTGAAACCATGAAACTGTGTGAGTTTGCCTGGGAACAAGGAGCACAAAAAGAAGATGCCTAGGAATGGAATCAGGAAGAAATAGAAAATATGAACAGATTGATTACTAGTAATGACATTTAATCAGGAATCAAACATCTCCCAAGAAACAAAAATTCCAGGACCAGATGGCCTCATGGGAGTTCTACCAAACATTTAAAGAAGAGTTAATTCTGTCCTTCTCAAACTATTCCAAAAATTGAAGAGGAAGGAATACTTTCAGACTCATTCTTCAAGGCCAGAGTTACCTTGATACTAAAATTAGACAAAAACCCTACAAAATGAAGGAAGGAAGAAAGAAATTGCAGATCAATATTACTGATGAACATGGATGCAAAAATCCTCAACAAAATATTAGCAAACCTAATTCAAGAATACATTAAAGTAAACACTGTGATCAAGTGGAGTTTATTCCAGAGATGTAAGGATGGGTCAGTATCTGCAAATCAATCAACCTGATACATGAAATTTAAAAAATGAAGAATAAAAATCACAGTCATCTCAATAGATGCTGAAAAATCATTTTGACATAACATAGCATCCATTTATGATACAAACTCTAAACAAAGTGGATATAAAGAAAATATACCTTAATGTAATAAAGGCTGTATATGACAAACCCACAGCTAACATTATACTCAATAGTGAAAAGCCCAAAGCTTTTAAGACTGGGACAAGATAAAAATGCCCGTCTCTGTCACTTTTATTCACATAGTAGTGGAAGTCCTCCAGTTCAGTCACTCAGTCATGTCCGACTTTGTGACCCCATGAACTGCAGCATGCCAGGCCTCCCTGTCCATCACCAACTCCTGGAGTTTACCCAAACTCATGTCCATTGAGTTGGTGATGCCATCTAACCATCTCATCCTCTGTCATCCCCTTCTCCTCCTGCTTTTGATCTTTCTCAACATCAGGGTCTTTTCCAATGAGTCAGCTCTTCACATCAGGTGGCCAAAGTATTGGAATTTCAGCTTCAACATCAGTCCTTCCAATGAACATCCAGGGCTGATCTCCTTCAGAATGGACTGGTTGGATCTCCTTGTAGTCCAAGGGACTCTCAAGAGTCTTCCCCAACGCCATAATTCAAAAACGTCAATTCTTCGGCACTCAGCTTTCTTCAAAGTCCAACTCTCACAACCATACATGATCACTGGAAAGTCCTAGCCACAGCTATTAGAGCAAAAAAAGAAAAAAAAAAAAAAGGCATCCAGATTGAAAGGGAAGAAATAAAACTGTCACGATTTGTGGATGATGTGATACTATGTATGGAAAACCCTAACAGATCTACCAAAAAATTGTTATGCATAATAAATGAATTCAGTGAAGTTTTAGAACACAACAGTAATATACAGAAACCTGTTACATTTTTATACAGTAATAACTTTCAGAAAGAAAAATGAGGAAAATAGTCCCATTTACAGTTGCATTAATAAAAAATATACCCAGGAGTAAATATAACCAACAAAGTGAAAGAGCTGTACTCTTCAAGCTGTAAGACATTGATGAAAGAAATTAAAGGTGACACAGATAAATGAAAAGAGATACAGTCCAGTGTTCATGGACTGGGAAAAATAATATTGTTAAAGTCCATACTACCCAAAGCAATCTGATGTAATCCCTGAAATGGCATTTTTTACAGAACTAGTGCAAATAATCCTAAAATTTGTATGGAACTGCTAATGATAGTCAAAGAAAAGTTTTGACAGATTAGATTCTCTTCTGTCTATGAGGAGATTTTTTTTTCATTGTACTTATTCCTCAATGATTCTTTTTTCTATTTTTATAGAAAATGGTGACATAGGTATTATATATTCTTAAGTGAAGAACAGACCTACTTAAATAGATTTTATTAATAACACTTACTTATTGGGCATGGGATAACCATGGATTTTGAAAGGTGAATTATCATCAAATTGAAGTACTTCATGATACTGGACGTATTATAGAATTTAATTAAAATTATACTTGTAAACCTAAGCTAGGATTTGGTTATTTCATGTTATCTGAAAATACTTTGGGAGAGAGGAGAATAAATTGGAAGATTGGGATTGACATATACACACTACTATATATAAAATAGATAACTAAGAAGGACCTTCTGTGGGCTTCCTTGGTGGCCACTTAAGTGGCGGGAGACATGGTTTCGATCCCTGGGTCAGGAAGATCCCTTGGAGAAGGAAATGGCAACATGCTCCAGTATTCTTGACTGGGAAATCCCATGGACAGAAGAGCCTGGTGGGCCACATTCTATGGGGTTGCTAGAGCTCGACATGATTTAGCTACTAAACAACAACAAAGGACCTGCTTTATATTTATAGCTCAGGGAACTCTACTCAATAATCTGTAATGGCCTATTTGGGAAAAGAATCTAAAAAAGAGTGGAGATATATATATATATATATATGTATGTATAAATGATTCACTTTGCTGTACACCTGAAACTAACACAGCATTGTTATTCAGCTATACACTAGTAAAAATTGAAAGAAAAAAGAAAATATTTTCAACTGAAGTTGAATATATGTTGAAAAAGTATATGAGTGTACAGTTTGATGAAGTCTTACGAACTGAACACACCCAAAATGTCAGCACCCAAATCAGTTCAGTTCAGTTGCTCAGTTGTGTTCGACTCTTTGCAGCCCCATGGACTGCAGCATACCAGGCTTCTCTGTCCATCACCAACTCCTGGAGCTTACTCAAACTCATGTCCATTGAGTCGGTGATGCCATCCAACCATCTCACCCTCCGTCATCCCCTTCTTCTTCACCCCCAATCTTTCCCAGCATCAGGGTCTTTTCAAATGAGTCACTTCTTTGCATCAGGTGGCCAAAGAATTGAAGTTTCAGCTTCAACATCAGTCCTTCCAATGAATAGGACTGGTTTCCTTTAGGTTGGACTGGTTGGATATCCTTGCTATTCAAGGGGTGCTCAAGAGTCTTCTCTAACACCAGAGTTCAAAAGCATCAATTTTTTGGCGCTCAGCTTTCTTTATAGTCCAATTCTCACATCCATACATGACCGTTGGAAAAACCATAGCCTTGACTAGATGGACCTTTGTTGGTAAAGTAATGTCTCTTCTTTTTATTATACTGTCTAGGTTGGTCATAGCTTTTCTTCCAAGGAGTTAGTGTCTTTTTATTTCATGACTGTAGTCACTATCTGCAGTGATTTTGGAGCCCCCCAAAATAAAGTCTCTCACAGTTTCCACTGTTTCCCCATCTATTTGCCATGAAGTGATGGGACCAGATGCCATATCTTAGTTTTCTGAATGTTGAGCTTTA
>SJYA01002524.1:1294046-1321348 GCA_006410615.1 Neotragus moschatus
TCTCTCTCAGAATTTTCCAGTTTATTGTGATCCACACAGTCAAAGGCCTTGGCATAGTCAGTAAAGCAGAAAGAGATGTTTTTCTGGAATTCTCTTGCCTTTTTTGATGATCCAACAGATGTTGGCAGTTTGATCTCTGATTCCTCTGCCTTTTCTAAAACCAGCTTGAACATCTGGAAGTTCACGGTTCATGTACTGTTGAAGCCCAGCTTGGAGAATTTTGAGCATTACTTTGCTAGCATGTGAGATGAGTGCAATTGTCTGGTAGTTTGCGCATTCTTTGGCATTGCCTTTCTTTGGGATTGGAATGAAAACTGACCGTTTCCAGTCCTATTGCCACTGCTGAGTTTTCCAAATTTGCTGGCATATTGAGTGCAGCACTTTCACAGCATCATCTTTCAGGATTTGAAACAGCTCAACTGGAATTCCATCATCTCCACTAGCTTTGTTCGTAGTGATGCTTTCTAAGGCCCACTTGACTTCACTCCAGAATGTCTGGCTCTAGGTGAGTGATCACACCATCGTGATTACCTTGGTCATGAAGATCTTTTTTGTATATTTGATTTTGCCAAATCAGTAAACAGTATTAGTACCTCAAGCCCTTCCTTGCTCCAATTCTTGTCACCCTCCTCCCAAAAGCATACATAAGGGAAAAAAGAAAGAAAGCATAAATAATGACCATTGTCAGTTCTAACAGAGTAGATTAATTTTGCCTGTTTGATGTTTTATAAAATGTATACAGTATGTACACTAGTTTCTGGCATTCTCCACTTAACATGTTTTTGATGCTCAACTGTCTGGTTGTACGTAGTTGTGATTAGTTCATTCTCATTTGTTAGGTGGTGAATATACTGTAATGTATTTACAGGCTGAAATTCTGTATAAATGTCACACTCTTTATATTTAGTCATGGCTTTTGAAGATGATTATTAGTAGGGCTGTTATTTTGAAGCAGATAGATTCTTTTTTTTTTTTCTTGGCTGCACTCTTTGTTGTGGCACACAGACTTTCTCTAGTTGCCGTGTGCAGAGGCTTCTCTATTTGTAGAGCATGGGCCCTAGAGCATGGGGGCATCTCTAGTTGTGGTGCACAGGCTTAATTGCTGTGCAGCATGTGGGATCTTAGTTCCCTGACCGGGGATCGAACCTGTATCCCCTTCCTTGGAAGGCTGATTCTTAACCACTGGACCACCAGGGATGTCCCTGAAGCAGATTCGTTTCTTTTTGCTGATCTCCACTGTCTCAGCTTTATTGGCATTAGCTCTTAAGCATAGAAATTTTGGATGTATATGCAGGTTTTGATTATTTAATCTGTTTTTGCTTCCCATTAGAAAATTGATCATTATTATATATTTCAGCATTTATTTTAAAATGAGGTCTGCTCAAAGAAAACTTTTGTCTAGTCATTGACAGATTATTTAGTAATATAGAATAGCTCATGTTTGTTTCAGAGAAGGCAATGGCAACCCACTTCAGTATGCTTGCCTGGAAAATCCCATGAGTGGAGGAGCTTGGTAGGCTGTAGTCCATGCGGTCGCTAAGAGTCAGACACGACTGAGTGACTTGACTTTCATTTTTCACTTTCATGCATTGGAGAAGGCAGTGGCAACCCACTCCAGTGTTCTTGCCTGGAAAATGCCATGGATGGGGGAGCCTGGTGGGCTGCCGTCTGTGGGGTGGCACAGAGTCGGACACGAATGAAGCGACTTAGCAGCAGCCGCTGCATGTTTGTTTAGTTATCATTTGACACTTAACTAGACCAAAAGTATCTTTATGAGGACAATGAAGTGAGTTTATTTTTCTAACTATGTTGGTAGCTCTGATTAGAGTTTTTATGGTTAGAATAATTTTAACTATTGGCATATTTATTGATTTTTAAATTTTTACTATTCTATTTTTAAACACCTAGATTGATTTTTCTTAGAATCATATTATATAATCTATGAAAATTTTATTTTTAGAAAATTTTTATTTTTGGAAACTTTTTGAAGTTTTTCCTAAGAAAATTATAAATCAGGATTGTTTATTATAGGTAAAAGTAACACTCTTAAAAATTAATTATACCTTTAGTTTTTCATGTTTGGACTTAGTAGGTAGGGTTTTCCTTCTTTATGTAAATTAGATTCTTTAATAATTACAATATTGAACTGCCTTTACAAATATTGAAGAAAATTACTTTTATCAAATATGACAAAGGTTTAATATACTATTTATGATGTAAGAACTCAGCAAATCAATAAGAAAAACTTTAATATCCTGGTAGGTTAGTGGGCAAAGGACAAGAAAAGATAGTTCACAAATAAAGATCTAAAATTAAGATCTATGGCAAAGTGTTTAGTCCTTCAAGCAATCTACTAAATTCAAATTAAAGAAACCATTTTCTGGTACAAATGAACTTACTTACAAAACAGAAACCGACTCACAGATTTAGAGAACAAACTTATGGTTGCCCAGGGGAAGGATGGGGGAAAGAAGAGATAGGTTGGTAGTTTGGATAGATGGTAGTTTGGTAGTGTGTGTGCGCTAAGTTGCTTCAGTTGTGTGTCTGACTCTTTCCCTGCCAGGCTCCTCTGTTCATGGGATTCTCTAGGCAAGAATACCAGAGAGTGTTGCCATGCCCTCCTCCAGGGATCTTCCTGACCTAGGGATCAAACCCATGTCTTCTACATTGGCAGATGGATTCTTTACTAGCACCACCTGGGAAGCCCAGATGGACATGTACACACTGCTTTATTTAAAGTGGATAACCAACAAGGACCTACTGTATAGAACTCTGCTCAATGCTGTGTGGCTGCCTGGATAGGGGGGCAGTTTGGGGGAGAATGGATACATGCATATGTATGGCTGAGTCCCTTCGCTGTTCACCTACATCTATCAAAACATTGTTAATCAGCTGTACCCCAATACAAAATAAAAAGTTTTTTAAAAGCCATTTTCTTCCCTAAAAGGGATACAATTAATATTCGTTAATAATCAACAAAAGTAAAAAAGCATAGTTAATACTAAAATATATTAATGAAACTGATCAGCTCATATTATTGTAAACTGGAAAACAGTTCAACACTGGATCTCTAGAGTAACATGTTCTGTATAGTCTTTAGTTCAGTTTTTGCATACTTTGTAGATCCTGTTCTTATTGAATAATCCAAATGAGCAAACATTCATATATACAGATGTTTTCATTACAGTGTTATTTATAATAGAGAAAATGAGTCATATTATTGTATTGATGATCTCTTGTTGGATTACTTCCAGGATGGCTCATGCATATGGCTGTAGGCAGGAACCCTAAGTTTTTTTTGCCACATGGATCTCTTCACAGGGTTGCTTGGCTGTCCTTATGACATGGCAGCTGGATCCTTGAGAGAGAACAGGCAGTGCCTTTTGTGACTTAGTTTTGAAAGTCATACGTCATTTCNCAGGATGGCTCATGCATATGGCTGTAGGCAGGAACCCTAAGTTTTTTTTGCCACATGGATCTCTTCACAGGGTTGCTTGGCTGTCCTTATGACATGGCAGCTGGATCCTTGAGAGAGAACAGGCAGTGCCTTTTGTGACTTAGTTTTGAAAATCATACGTCATTTCTACCACATTTGATTTGTTAAAAGTAAACCACTAAGTCCAGCCTACATCCAATGAGAGGAAAATTAAGCTCCACTTCTTGAAGAAAGGAGTATCAAAGAATTTGTGGATGTATTCTAAAACACACTTCAAATGTCTAGCATTTAAATAGGACACAAAATTGAAATTATACTGATTACAGTTACAAAAGAAAAGTAAAAAGAACAGAAGGGATCTTAATGATTGTGTTAAGATTTGGAGAGCAGGAATGAGTTTTCCCCTTCTACATTTTCCAAACTGTTTTCCCCTTTTTAATTTGTGTTTTGTGGTGAGATACATGTAACATAAAATTTACCATATTAACCATTTTCCAGGATTCAGTTTAGCGGTACTAAATACACTAATACTATTATGCAGTCATAGTAACCATCCATCTCTAGAACTCCTTTCATCTTGCAAAAATGAAACTCTATACCCATTAGACAATAGCTTCCTATTTTCCCCTTCCCCCAGCCCCTGACAGCCACTATTTTACTTTACATTCCTATGATTTGGACTGTTCTAGGTGTCTCATATAAGTGGAGTCATATAGTACTTGTCTTTGTAACTAGCTTATTTCACTTAGCATAATGTTCTCAAGGTAGCGTAATGTTCTCAAGGTTCATTTATTGTAGCATATGTGAAAATATCCCACTTCTTTAATACTGAATAATAATGTTTTATGTATACACTGGAAATGAAAGTGAAGTCGCTCAGTTGTGTGGACTCTAGCCTACAAGGCTCCTCCATCCATGGAATTTTCCAGGCAAGAGTACTGGAGTGGGTGGCCATTTCCTTTTCCAGGGGATCTTCCACACCCAGGGATTGAACCTGGTTCTCCCGCAAGCAAGCAGACGCTTTTACTGCCTGAGCCACCACACTACATTTTACTTATTTTTTCATTTGTTTATGGACACTGGTTGCTTTCATCTTTTGACTGTTGTGAGCAGTGCTGTGAACAAATATCTCTTCAAAATCCTGCTTTTAATTCTTTTGTGCTGGACCATATGATAGTTTTCCTTTAAATTTTTGAGGGACTACTGAGCTATTTTCCATAGCAGCTGTACCATTTTACATTCCAACAAACAGTGCACAAGAGTTACAGTTTCTTCACATCTTCATTAATGCACTTGTTTGTTGGTTGGTTTGATAGTAGCTATCCTAGTTTGTGTGAGGTGGTTATGATACACTTTTTAATGGTTTAGTTTTCCAAGCAAAAATAAAGTTACTAAATTATCAGGAACTCTTAAGAGAATATAAAGATAACTTTTAGAGATGACAAAATTCTTTTCTGACTTTCACAAAAGGCAAGATAGGGCATTTTCTTTACTGATATTATAATGTTGATTTTCAATGAATGCTAATGATGTGATTGCAGGTAAATTGGCAGGATGAGGAGCAGCAAATCAAAAGAGGTGCCTTTACCAAATCCAAGGAACTCTCAAGTCACGGATATGATTCAAGGTATGATTTGTTTTTTTTTTAACCTGAACTTAATGCTTTGTTTAGGTCCTGTGCCTAAGATTTTGGGCTATTCAGTAAATGAAAATACTCACATGCTTTGATTTATAACAAACGGATAAATGCTTTTTAAAATTCAGTTGCATTTTAAATATACGATGTACTTTACCTTCAGAGGCACACAATAGTAAACTGCCATGTAGAGCAATACATTCTTTTTAAAAAAAAATCAGTATATGTAAAATTAGTTATATATAATATTTTTCAGTGAATTCTGACTTAATGTCAATAAATGATACTATATAGCTCCTGATATAGTTATAGACCTGTAGTGCACAGATTAAAAAGTTATAATCTCATTGAACTTCTTGTTTTTAGTGATGCATGGGGGTAACTTTAATTTAGGACTTGATTATTTTGAGGGACTTTGACAAATGAGTACATCTGGAGCAAGATAATTGGATTCATGAGGGACCTGGAAGTCATGTCACATGAGAAGCATTTAGAGGAGATGAAAATATTTATCCTAGAGAAGGCTGACTCAGGGGAAATATATAGACTCTTTGAATATATACTCTTTGAAGGGCTGTTGTCTGAAATTAGTAGGTTGAAGTCTGGAGTAGTTTTCTGATCTTTTCATATCATAATACGAAATGCAGTATGGTACTTAACAGTGTATTTGTTCAACTCATTGGGATAAACTGAGGATACTGCTTATTGTTGGAGATGTAGAGGGGGTGTTAGTCTAGTTGTCCTATGGGATCAGTGACCTAGGGGGACAAGTGCCTAATACAGCTCTAAACCATGTATTGGGAAGCAAGGCTTTATAGGATGGGAGAAGAATCATGTTTTGGTTCAATGTAATAAAGCGCTTGCTGGAGAACAGTTCTGCCTAATAAAATGGTTCTCAAACTTTTGAGTGCATTTGGGAGCTTATTAAAATGCAAATTTCAAGGTCCACTAAAGAGATCCTAATTCAATAAATATTAATGTTGCCCAGCAGATATAACCACACCATGGGATGCACTTTCTCAGACCAAGGCTGCTGTAAGTAATTATTGGTTCCATTTCTTTCCTTCTAGTTTAAAATTTTATGTTATGATTGAGTAGATTAAAATTCTTCTCTATAGTGCTTTTTTTATGAGAAAACAGTTAAACTTTTCAATATGAAAAGTTATATACTATGTTACAAAATTAACGTTAGTGACAACTATTAGATAGTAAAGCAGTAATTAGGATATTTAAGTATCAGAAGCATTAACACTGTGGCATATAAAATATTAAACTTTGTTGTGTTATTTATTCTGCTTTAATAAATTTACTCAGTTGGTATGTTGAGATGAAGGTTTAAAACGTAGGATTTATTAGAGAAGGTAGGACTATGTCTATGTAGGAAGCTCATAGAGAGAAAATGAAAGGGACACCTTTTGCTTGAGTGGACTGTGAGTCACCTGCTGGTTTTCTGTGGCAGTAACTGGCTGTTTTCTCTTAGCACTGCTGAAGAAGAATGATTATGGGCCACCATTCTCATTTATATTCTGTCCAGTCTTGTCTGGAGTTTAGGAATCCAGATTTGTCAAGTGATACATAGTTCTTCAAAGAGAGACCTTTTCCTTTTTTTCTTCATTTGCTCTCTAGGCAAATTGCTCTTCTCATATATATTAGGTTGGTACAAAAGTAATTGTGGTTTTTGCATTAATGAAATTTGCCGTTTGATTTTGGAATACACTCTAAATGTAGTTATGTTATACATCATTTTAACGTGCATTTCTTACTTTATGTTTCTTTTGCTAATGACATATTACTTGCTGCTTATTTTATATATTTTTTTAGACTATGGAAATTATGTTAGACAAAAAGCAGATTTGAGTGATTTTCTTATTCGAGTTCAAAATGGGTCGTTTGAAGCAACAGAGACAGCTGACAGCAACAGTGCTTTTGGGCCAAGAACTGCTAACAAATGTACAGTGTAGTGGTAGTTCAAGAAGTTCTGAAAAGGAAACAAGAAGCTTGAAGATAACAGAGCATAGTGGCCAGCCATCAGAAATTAACATGACTAATTGAGAGCCATCATCGTATATAACTGTGTGAGAAGTTGCCGAAGAACTCAGTGTTGACCATTCTACAGTCGTGCAGCATTTGAAGCAAATTGGAAAGGTGAAAAAGCCTCGTGAGCTGACTAAAAGTCAAAAAAATCGTCATTTTGAAGTGTCTTCTCTTATTCTATTCAACATCAGTTGTATTTCTGATTGAGAATCCATTTCTCAATCGGATTGTGCCATGCGACGAAAAGTAGATTTTATATGACAACCAGTGACAACCAGCCTAGTGGCTACACCCAGAAGCAGCTCCAAAGCACCACCCTAACCCAGACTTGTGCCAGTAAAAGGTTCTTGTCACTGTGTGGTGGTCTGCTGCCCATCTCATCTGCTGCAGCTCTCTGAATCCCAATGAAACCACTACCTCTGAGAAGTATGCTCAGAAAATCGATGAGATGCACCCAAAATTGCAACACCTGCAGCCGGTATTGGTTAACAGAAAGGGCCTAATTTTTCTCATGACCGCGCCCAACTGCGTGTTGCACAAACAGCACTTCAAAAGTTGAACAAATTGGGCTACAAAGTTGTGCCGCATCCAGATATTTACGTGACCTCTTGCCAACCAACTGCTACTTCCTCAGTATCTCAACAACTTTTTGCAGGGAAAATGCGTCCACAGCCAGCAGGATGCAGAAAATGCTTCTTAAGAGTTTGTTGAATCCTGAAGCACAAATGTTTATGCTACAGAAATAAACTTCTCATTGGCAAAAATGTGTTGATTGTAATGGATCCTATTTTGATTAATAAAGATATGTTTGAACCTAGTTATGATGATTTAAAATTCACAGTCTGAGGGCTTCCCTGTTGGGTTAGTGGTAAAGAATTCACTTGCCAGTGCAGGAGACACAGGTTTGATCCCTGATCCACAAAGATTCCACATGCTGCAGAGCACAGTAGCTGAGTTCGAGAGCCTGGAAACCACGACTGCTGAAGCCCTTATGCCCTAGAACCTGTGCTTCCCAACAAGAGAAGCCACCGGGATGAGAAGCCAACACACCACAGCTAGAGAGTAGCCCCTGCTCTCTGCAACTAGAGACTCAAGTCCACACAGCAATGAAGACCCATGACAGACAAAAATAATAAAGTGATTTTAAAAATTCACAGTCTGAACTATAATTATGTTTGCACCAACCTTATATATATGTGTGTGCGTGTATGTATGTATGTATGTATATTTGTATATTTGTCTTATTTGTTTTAGCAGAATTCAAGTCATCTATTTCTTAACAGTGTAAATTTGATACTTTCTATCCTATAATCTTTTGAACTGATTTGAAAGTCAATCTGGAAAAGGTACTATAACCTAGATTTGGTCATAAAGCAGAGTCAGATTTTGGGTCCATGAATGTAGCAATCAGCATATATTCTTCGTGAGCATTGTGCATTTATAATGTAAGAATAGTTTTTATCCCCAATTAAATTTAGAGGTAAACTAACTTAGAGCTGAATTCTTAATAGTTGTTTTTTTTTTTTAATTATTGGGTTTTTAAAAATAATTTTTAGGGGTAATCAATGGTTCATAAATGGGGAACAGTCTAATATAGAACTATTAAATATAAAGGCTTATTCCAATTTTGTGAGTACATTGCACTGCTAAAATCTGAAAGAAGATAAATCAGAATTTTACACAAAGTTTTTATCTCTTTGTGGTGGAATTTTGGAATTTTGATTAATTGTATCTTTTTCTACTTTCTTCTGTTTTCTTCACATTTTCTCCTGTAAGCATTTAGGAGAAAATACTTTTTAAGATCATTGATGGTTATATCAAAAGACAGCTATAGTGCTTGGAAACCTGAATTTTATCTTACTAACTTTGTCCTTATTGTAAAACTTATTTTGTAGATATAAAACGATAAAAAATTGTGGCTACTTAAATAATCCTAAATTTTAGTCTAGAGGAATTGTTCTTTCCTCATTTTTGCATATAAAACACATAAAATGTGTAAAAATGCACAAAATATGTAGCGTAATGATATGCAACATACAGTGTCAAAATTTACTGCTTTTAAAAAACTCAACAATTTAAAAAATACATCAACAGGTCAAATAGAAAACTCTTGGTATTCTATAGACATTTTAATTTTTGTGTCCAAATTTGGGCAGCATTGGCCAATTGCTTAAGTAGTAAATAATAGAAAAACTATATTGTTTTTAGTTAAAATAAAGCATTCCTAAGTTTTTCCTACTTTGGAGAAAGTTGTTGGACAATGTAATTTAAGTAATTAAACTGATGGTAGCTGGTTTAGAATAGAATTAACCTGTTTGTTTTGATGGTGTTTAAACTTTAGCTGAGACACATTGAAAACAAATTGGAAGTAGCCCCTACGAGTACAGCTGTGTTTGATTCTGTCATGGATACCAAGAAATCTTCTGCAAGTGCTACCAGAAAAATTAGTAGAAAAGGTATGTATGAGGTGACTTCCAGTATTTCCTTGTTCTTTTGTCAGAGACTAGATGCTTCATCAGCATTTAGCTTTTTCCTTTGTTACTGAGTAGTTATGAAGCAGCCTCATATTCAGTGACTGTAGACTACGTTTTCTCCATCTTTTGGTCAGGGACTTAGCACCACAGCATCACCTTTGGCAGTGAGTAGTGAGAATTTGATTTTGAGCCTTTAGGGTTATATATGTCCTTTTTTAAAAAAAAATTGACAGGTATTTTAGTTTGAAATTTAGTTGACTTAAGACTTTTGTTTTTTTGGTTGGGATTTGTGATCAAAATTAGAATATTTATCTTACAAATACTGTCATAAATTGACACTGTCAATGTTTTCTTTGGTTACCTTTCATATATTTAATTTTGTGGTTGCATAATTAGTGGAATAAACCTGCAGATTAACTGAAACTATGATTCTTTGCTATAATCTGAGTCTTGGGTTTTAGCTGATGCATCTTTTTTGAAGTGAGAGCTTTTGACAAAAGGAATTTTTTATTTAGAATTTTACTTTGTGTTGTTTGCTTAGAATGCAGTCTTCCTCTATAGATTGAGTTACTGTAGTAATAGAACCTGAATTTTTTTTTTTAATCTACTTGCCTGATAGCTAGCTTGAGAGTCCAGAAACAATAAGATGCCTAAGTTATTTTCTTAAATGCTAGCCATGCTCAGAGACAGTTGTATTTTATATCATATGTTTTCATAGATTTCCTTTTTCTTCAGATGGTAGATACCTGGATGATTCTTGGCTTAATGCTCCAGCCTCCAAATCTTCTAAATCACGAAAAGAGAAATCTCGTAGTCCTCTCAGAGCTACCACCCTGGAGAGTAATGTAAAAAAAATTAATCGTGTGGAGTTTCGTGACCCTTTGGTTTCTTACAGGTTAGTGTGGGTTTCTTTCTTTCTTTTTTTTTAGTTATCTATAGAGTTAACCGATAGTATTTGTACTAATAGTTTATTTTCTCAGTTTTTCATCACACTCTGAATCTAGTAGTATTACCCTTTCCATTTTCCAAAAAGGTAAAGCAAAATCTTTTATATTTTGAAATGCTAACTTTCTGTTCTTTTACAGATTGAATATTTGGGGAGAAGTAGTAATATTTGCTCCAGACCACTCCATTGTAATATGCTTCCTACAAACAAATTATTCAGTTTCTGGAAGTATGGCTTTCTACTCCCTTATATCTCAGATTGGGTGTTCTACACAGTAGTCTTCACATAGTTTAGTTTTCTTCTCTCTTTTGAGTTGGAGGGGGCTAGCATTAATCAGTTAACTAAAATTTCTTGTTTCTGAGAATGTGAGTTGGTTTATTGTTTGTGTTGCCAGTGGTTCCTTTTAACAGTTTAGTTAGATGTTCAAGATTGATGAATGAATTTTAATATATGAATAGTATAAAATGCTTTGCATTTTTGTTAGCTAATTTAGGATATTCACCAGATAAGGAGTTTTGTATTTGAGGGACATTTTAACTACTGATAGAAATATGTTCTTGCTGTTAGGATAGCAAATAGTATTAAGTAATAGATACTGAAACTTATAGTTTCTTGTTTCATTTATAATTTTTTAGTATTTTAAAGTGTCAATTAGTAAAGTAAGGAGTTTTTAACGATGGTGCTTGGAAATACTTAGTTTTTATACTTGCTGTTGTTCAGTTGCTAAGTCATGTCTGACTGTCTGCGACTTCATCAACTGCATCATGCCAGGCTTCCTTGTCCTTCACTATCTCCCCAAGTTTGCTCAACCTCATGTCCATTGATTAAGTGATGCCTTCCAACAATCTCATCTTCTGTTGCCCCATTCTCCTCTTGCCCTCAATCTTTCCCAGCATCAGGATCTTTTCCAATGAGTTGGTTCTTCACATCAGGTGGCATTCAGCATCAGTCCTTCCAATGAATATTTAGGGTTGATTTCCTTTAGGATTGACTGGTTTGATATCCTTGTTGTCCAAGAGACTCTCGAAAGAGTAGTCTCTAGCACCATAGTTCAAAAGCATCAGTTCTTCATTGCTTAACCTTCTTTATGGTCCAGCTCTCACATCTTATATTTGAAATAAAAAATTTGGGTGATGAAGGTGAATTATGCTTCCCCAGTGGCTCAGCAGAGCTTCAGGTGATGTGGGTTTGTTCCCTGGGTTGGGAAGATCCCCTGGAGGAGGGCATGGCAACCTACTCCAGTATTTTTGCCTGGGGAATCCCATGGACAGAGGAGCCAGGTGGGCTACAGTCCATAGGGTCACAAAGAGTTGGACACAAGCAACTTAGCATGCAAGCATGCAGAGGTAAATTATGGGTTTGATTTTCAGTGTGTTACATTTGGTGCAATTTTGAAATATCTGGGTGAAAATATTCAGTAGGCAGTTGGATGTTTGGGTAGGAATGTGTGTGGAAAAGTCAGTGCTGCGAATATAAATATGGGAGTTGTCAGTAGCATTGAAGTGATAAAAGTGAAGAAAATAGAGAAAAGGCCAGGGACTTAATCTGGGTACAAGTGCATAGTTTAGAAAAGGGAGAAAGAGAAAATTTAAAAGAATAATGAGATGCCTAGAAACATAATCACTATCAGAATTGAAACTAAATTACTATTTCTATTCTAATATTCTTTCTGGAAATAATACTACCTCACATTTAAAATTGTGTAAATTACATATATTTTAAGAAAAGAAACAAATACCCATAGGATAGCTGTGAATAGAACACCCTTCACCTGGCCAGCTCCATTCATCATCTAAAACTCACCTTTTACCACCTTCTGTATGAAACACTACTGTGTTTGTTTCTACCCCATTTCATTCCTTAGCTTATTCAACCCTTCCTCTGTGCTTCCCAGGTGGCACTAGTGGTAAAGAACCTGCTTGCTAATGCAGGGGACAGAAGAGACTCAGGTTCGATCCCTGGGTCGGGAAGATCCCCTGGAGGAGGGCATGGCAACCCACTTCAGAATTCTTGCCTGGAGAATCCTATGGACAGAGGAGCCTGGCAGGCTGTAGTCCATAGGGTCATAAGGAGTCGGACAAGACTGAAGCGACTTAGTACCACCTGTGCTTCCTCTGTTGGAGCATTTTCGTGCTGCATTATATTTTGATTAAATGTGTACCCATTACATTACTTTATGTAAAACTACAAATCTGTCTCATTCCCAAACCATTATCTTAATGCTTGTCATTTAACTAAGTATTCTATAGATATTTTCCCAGCATTTTATTATAATATTCATATTTATAGAAAAGTTGAAAGAATTGCATAGTGAGCATCCTTATTCTTAGTAGATATTTAATGAATCAGTGAGTGAAAGACTGTGTGAAATTACTTTTTTTTTTTTTTTTAAAGTTCATTTATTTTGATCTATCTAATTTGGCTCTGCTGGGTCTTAGTTGTGGTGTGCTGAGATCTTTAGTTGCAGCATGTGGGAACTAGTTCCCCGACCGGGGATGGAACCTGGCCCCCTTCATTGAGAGTGCAGAGTCTTAGCCATTGGACTACAAGGGCAGGCCCTACTTTACTTTTTTTGGTTAATTTTCTTTCCCTTACAATTAAGACATGTAGGTAACTTACCATTTTATACTTTATTTTATTCTCTGTTGTTTCGTCGCTAAGTTGTATCTGACTCTGCGATCCCATGGATTGTAGCTTGCTAGGTTTCTCCGTCTGTGGAATTTCCTAGACAAGAATAGTGGAGTACCCAGGAATAGAACCACATCTCCTGCATTGGCAGGTGGGTTCTTTACCGCTGAGCCACCAGGGATTCCTATTTTATTCTCTGCATGTGCCGATTTTAGACCTTAATCATTTCAACAGTGAGTTGTTGCAGTCTGGTCGAGATAGTGAAAATAATTGAATTTAGTCTTGATCTCTAGTGGAAGCTGCAGAACTCAGTTCTCAGTCCCCAACTTATTTAATAATCAGCCTCTCAGAAGAGGGTCTAATGTTTTTTAAGTCGTACACCCCAGTGAGAATCTGATGAAAGCTATAGACTGTCTCTTTAGAAAAATGCACACACTTGTGTACTCTTGATAGCTGCAAAACTTACCATATTTTGCTATAATAGAGTCATGACTTTAATACTCTTTGTGATATTTAGAGTTTTATGCCTAAACTGAAAAATTTAGATCAGTAATATACAATGGCACCATTAAAGTGAACCAGACATATGTAATTTAAATATTTTTAGTAGTCACATGCACATACCCAAAGATGTTTTATGGTCTTATTTTTTAATTTTTAAAAATCTGGTACATAATTTACATTACAGCACATCTCAGTTTGGATTAAGCACATTCAAGTGCTCAATTGCCACATGTGGCAAATGTCTACTCTTTCAGAACTTGGAGGTCCAGATGATTGTTATGTTTGTTTCTGTAATTTTGTTGGATTGTTTTTCATGTCTTCTTTCTACTGCTGAGGCTTCTCTTCATTAATCTCCATTTTAATAACTGCTTCTGTTTCTAAAATATAACTTACTAGAATGATACGTAAAATCAAAATAGTTTCTGAAGGAATACTTTTGCTAGTGTGTTTTTGAGTAGAGAATATGGACTGTGATGCATGCTTTGGCTATATGTCCAGTCTTCTTTGCCTACTCTGGAATTTCTAGACATGCTTTACATAATTTGAAGCTGCCAAAAAAAGTAGTCTGTAGTTCAGAGAGATTTAACTTTACTAACCACATTTATTTGGAGGTGAATGTTTATTGTACTTCTGTTTTATTTCTATTCCCAATCTGTTAATTTCGTGCACTATTTTGAAGTTATATATGTGAAATGCCAGAATTTGAGAACTTTTCCCCGTAGTTCTTAAGATTTTATGGAGAAGTAAAATATACGTTTTGGTAGTAAATGTCAAGTGAATATCCAAAGTCAGATTGTAACTCTGCTTTCTGGAGTTCTTAAGGAAATCTCTGCATGCATCTTTTGCATAGTTTTATAATATGCACATTATGATTTAGATTATTTGCCATAATCTAACCTTTGATACCCAGGAGGCATTGAGCATTGAATTTTAATAGTAGTAATGATTATCTTGTTATTTCTAACCTACTAGAGGGTCTAAGTTTTGGGGTCTCTAATGTTTAGAGTTCTCCATTCAGTTTGTATGACTGGTTTTTGTATTCTTTATCTAAAGCTTATTATTTTTTAATAATAGGGAAGTCCATGGCACACCATCCAGTATAAGTCCCAGCCATTTAGAGTCAAAGCATGTATATTGTGTGGATGTTAATGAAGAGAAGCCTGAGAGTGGAAACCGGTTGATGTGCAGTCGAGAAGATCGGAATATACTTTGCTGTGATTTTGAGAGCTCCCAATCATCTGCCGTTGATGATACAGTTGTTAGGTTTTTAAACGATCGACCAACAATTGATGCATTGCAAAATTCTGAATGTTTGATTAAGGTGGCAGCTGCTGTGAGAAGTGATGAAGAAAAACCTAATAGAACAAAAGGAAATGAGAACACTTTGAAGTCTTCTGTGTGTACCATGGGCCATAATATTGATTCAAAAGTGTCACGGTTAACTGACTCTTCTCCGTCTTCTACTAGTACTTGTAATTCCCAAAGATTAGATATCCTAAAGCGACGACAACATGATGTCAAACTGGAAAAACTCAAAGAGCGGATTAGAAAACAGTGGGAACACTCAGAAGAAACAAATGGCCAGGGCCAGAATCTGGGTCATATTGACCATCCAGTAATGGCTGTTAATGTTGATAGCTCAGTGACAGCAAAAGTCAGGAAAGTGGCAACAGCACCACCTGCTCCAGCATATAAAGGTTTGTAATCGTGTTTACATCTTCTCTTTCCCTGCCTCCTGTCTCCCTGTTTCCCTAGGATGTACTGGAGTAGAGAGGATCATAGAAAAGGGGGTGATTCTCAAATGCATAAAAAAATTAATTCAAAGTACGTGCTAAAAATGCAGATTCAGATCCTTCAAGAGGTTCTTTTAGTTTGAGACCTACCATACGAACCTTTAATACATTGATCAAAAGAGAAAATAAAAATTAGTATAAATGTCAGAGAACTGAAAGAATATTGCTGTTACTCTGCCACTGTATTTCTATTGTTATTAGAAATTCTTTGCTTTCAGTGTTTGAAAAATGCTTCAATCACTGCTAGTTAATATTTGGTTACAGAATATCTTGGCACTGACATTTTGATCCTGTTTTGTTAACCTTAGAACTTTCTCCATGTTTAAGAAAACAATAAATCAGATTTCCATTGAGAAGATGCTTTTCAGAGAGAATTTCTGCTTTCAGCCCAACTCAAGTTTTTATATATGGTGATTTTGCATTTTTATCTTCCTGAAATTATTTTCACAGGGTCAGGGTCATCCATGTAAAATTTTGATTCATTGATGAGATTAGACTTTTGTCTTAAAGTTCCTACCATTCTGGCCTTTCTTTTGCATATATTTTTTCAAGTTCAGTATTTATAAATGTATGAAGATCAAAATATAATCAAGATTGGTTTATCCTGTTAATTTTAAGAGAACAAACTTAACTATCTATAGTTTGAACAGTTTATCCATTTTTTTGTGATATGTTTTGCTAGTAATATTCATTATGAATTAAAGATAGATATTAGCATTTTATTCTAGATAATTTATGATAAAATTGTGGGTAGTTCCCTTAATAAAATTCTTTCTTATCCTCCTAGTTGTTTGTGTGCCATGTAGAAACTGTCCACATTGCTGACAGAGCTGTTAGAAAATGATGGGGTCAGAAGTTCTTGTTGGTTCTAAGATAGTAATTACACAAAACTTTGGCTATATTTATATCAGACCCATTAAATGCAGATTGTACCTCTAAGGTTTGTTCATTCTAGAAGTCAAAGTCTGCAGTTTCAAAAGTTCTTCCAGTAAAGCAGAGTTAAGATGTTTGATTTGAATCTGTGTTTTATTTAATAATTAAAAATCTAAAAATTAAGAAAGCAACCTTAAAGAATCAGAGTGAAAATTTTAAGTATGACTTTGAGTTGTGACTAGATTTTGTGTATTCCTTTTATTACTAGTTTTAATAGTTTAGTTTCCATCTTAAAATATGAATGTAACTTTTATGAGGTTAACTAATGAAATATAGTATTCATTTCAGAAATCATAACAGAATATGGTTTCCAGTGGTATCCTGAGCAGTAGATTTATCTTTTCCAACAGTGAAGAACTGTTCTTCTGCTAACTTTTTGTCAATGTAAATTAAAAGTATCTTAATATACTATATTCTAAAGTGACATTTTAATTTCATTTGTTTAAATACTTAATAAAGTCACTTGACTTGCAGTTGAAAAGACAAAAAAGACATACATTGAAAAGCTATATCATTCTTGTGCTCCAGTCACCTGGTCCCCTTTCTGGAGGTTACTTGTGTTAATTCTGTATCATTCCAGAGATAATTTTCTCTTACACAAATGAGAGAGAGGGAGCGAGAGAAGAGAGAGGGAGAAAATTTTTCTTTGTCTTTTTAATGTAGTTGTTATTATATGAAACCCATTACACATTACACATAAACACATTACATTTATGTATGTATAATGTTTAAAATTTGAAGTAGTGAACACAGTAGTTCTTTCATTGTTTTATACCTAGTGGTTTACATATCTTTTTCTTTCTGGTTTAAATGCCCAAGAAGATTAAGCCTATATTGATCATCTGTATTTTGCTTCAAAACTTAGTACAGTGTCTTGGACACAAATGCCCAGTAAATATTTTATTCTATTCAATAAATTCAATTAGTAAGAAAAAATGTACACAAAGAGAATGGAAATAAAAACTGGGGAACAGAAAGAGAAACTGATGTAGATACTGAAAGCTGCTTAAAGTTAACTTATAAGATGCAAATATAAGGAAAGGCTCCCATAAAGATAAATGTTTCCTGAAGAGAAGAGAAGAAAAAGTGATAAGGTTGAATGTAGAGAGATGGAATGAGGGTAAGAAATGTTGGGAGGAAGATAGGTTTACATGGAATTGCCACACTTTCTTGTTATAAACTATAGTTTGCAATAGACTAAACACTGTGTTTATAAACTTTTTGTTTATATAGCTATAAGCATAGTTGTGTGTGCCCTGTGGTATAAATTTCAGGTAAAATTAAGCTTACGCTGTTGTCTTAAGAGCTGAATAGATTACTTTCTATTAGACATGTAATTATTTTACCAGTAATATTTTATCTAGCACTTTAAAAGTGTGTTTACCAATTTTTGACTCCATTAAATTGATTTAATTTTTACAAAATATGGCAATTCTTTGGTAAGTTGAGCCCATTTGAAAATACAGATCTTTTTACTATTCTGGTTATCATCCATATTCATTACTTTATCTTTTTTTCACAAAGTAACATTTTAAGTTTAGTAGGTTTCTTAAGGAATAGTGATGAATTTGAAGTAGGAAATTCGAATGATAATTTCTAAGAAATAGCACATGTGTAATGTTTGTTGAGAAATTGAACAAGTATGTTTTAAGGAACTGTTTGCCACACTTTGGTTGTCTGATTTTGCCTGTATAGACAGAAGCTTGTCCATTTGTTCAGCCATAGGCAAAATCAGACAAATGATAGTGATTAATGCCTGTCTTCAAAGTAAAGAAGAGTGACTATTGTTGTTTCTCCTCAGACTTGAAAAGGTAGTTTGTTTCTCTGATATCCATAATTTATGATTGACATTATTTTATCATTTAATTTGGTGCTTTTCCATTTCTAGTCTTTTTGAAGAGGTGTATATTGCTTTGTCTAACTGAAGCTTACTTTTCCAAATGGCACTTGTTAACACATTATGTGGTAGCTAATGATGCATTCCTCTTTTAAAAGCCTATAAAGCTGTTCAACATTTAATCATTAGGGATGCACAAATCAAAACCACAGTGAGATACCATTTCATACCTATGAGGGTGACTATAATAGAAAAGACAATAACAAATGAGGATATGGAGACATTGCTGGTAAAAATGTTAAATGGTGCAGCTTCTTTAGAAAACATTTTGACAGTTCCTCAACAAGTTCAACGTAAGAGTTATCATATGACCCGGCAATTCCACGCCTAGATATACTACCCAAGAGAATTGAAAAAGGTATCATATATGTTTATAACGACATTATTCATAATAGCCAAAAAGTAGAAACAGCCCAGATGTTCATCAACTGGTAAATGGATAAGCAAGCATTGATATATCTGTGCAGTGCAGTATCATTCAACAATAAAAGCTAAGTGAAAGAAGTGAAGTGAAGTGAAGTCGCTCAGTCGTGTCCGACTCTTTGAGACCCCATGGACTGTAGCCCACCATACTTCTCCGTCCATGGGATTTTCCAGGCAAGAGTACTGGAGTGGGGTGCCATTGCCTTCTCCAGAGGATCTTCCTGACTCAGGGATCGAACCTAGGTCTCCCACATTGTAAGCAAGATGCTTTACTGTCTGAGCCACCAGGGAAGTCCCATGAAGCCAGACAGAAAAGGCCACACATTGTAGGATTCTATTTATATGGAAATATCCAGAATAGGCAAATCTATAAAGATAGAAAATAGTTGAGTAGTTGGCAGGGAATAGAGGGAGTGTTGTGGGGAGCAACTGCTAATGGGTACAGGGTTACTTTTCAGGGTGATGAAATGCTCTAGAATTAGATGGTGGTGATAGTTGTGTAACTATCTGAATATCCTAAAAAGCAGGGAGTTGTACACTTTAAAAGAGTAAATTTTATAGTGTATTAATTTATTTCACTTAAAATTAATAATATAACAAAACTTTGAATGCAGTATTGATAAGGATGTTTTGTATTGTTGGTTATATATTAGGCTTCAATCCTTCAGAGACCAAGATTCGAACACCTGATGGGAAAGTGTGGCAGGAGGCTGAGTTTCAAAACATGAGTAGAGAACTGTATCGTGACTTAGCACTTCACTTTGCAGGTGAGAGTAGAATGTTCCTAGGTTTTGAGTGTTTTATCATGCATACTACCTAAGCTGCAGTACTGAAACATAAAATTGTCACCAAACTAAAGTTATTTCCCATTTTAAATGCATGGTATACTGAAGTAGTGATATTGTCAATTACATGACTCTTAGCTTCTAGGCTTTGCTCCAGGGTTAAATTAGCATATATAGCTGAAAAGACAGAAACTAGGCTATTTTAAAACTAAGGGACATTCTGAGTGGGCTTGTCTGATTTGAAGGAAACGAGTCTAGTTGAAGTTTACTAGCCCTCTGAGATCTTTGAAATGGTCAGTAATTTGGTGGGCAGCAGATAGATACTGTGAGGGCAAAAAGCAGGAAGAAAAATGAATGTTATCAGAAGGGAATAATGTGTGTTAGAGGATTGAAAATAGGAACTTATGGAAGACTGGAAGAGGAAAATAGGAAGATCATACATATATTACTATATTGAAATCTTGTATGGTTTTGGGCAAGATGCTGCCCAACATTTAGTCTCCTAAGTGTTTTACAGTTGAGGAAGTGGAAGCTCAAGGAGTAATTTTCCCATGGTTGCATAGAGCAGTTAAGAATTGAAGCCAAGGTTTAAAACCAACTCAGTCTGACTCAAGCCTGAAAATTTTCTAGGCTAGTAGACTCTGCTAATAAGTATTATGGCATTAACTAGGCTAATAGACTGCTAATAAATATTATGGCATTAACTGTCCAGTCCAATTTTCC
The DNA here is from genome assembly GCA_006410615.1 of Neotragus moschatus. NCBI lineage: Eukaryota > Metazoa > Chordata > Mammalia > Artiodactyla > Bovidae > Neotragus > Neotragus moschatus. The sequence goes on from SJYA01002524.1 coordinate 1,314,259, forward strand.
TACTATTATTTTTGGAACAATATCTTCAGAAATTTTTTCTCATATGAAAAGGAAATATAATGGAATAGTTAAGAGCAAGATTTTGGAATTAGTTTACAAGGATTCAAATTCTGGCTCTGCCACTTAGTGTTTCATACCATCTGTGTTACATAAACTCTCTTCCTTGGTTTTCTCATTTGTAAAATGGGAATGATAATATGCCTCATAGAACAGTATAGACTAGTGGACTGATGAATGCCAGATAACTCTTAAAGAGGTCTGCCTGTTATAGTCTGCCTTCTCTTTTGTTTTGGTGGGTCAACTCTCCCGCTGCTTCTATCTTAAACAAAACCCATCTACTTCTGTATTAAATTCCATTTGCTCTAGTGTATTTAAGGGTATTAATACAGCCCTGTTTTCTTTCCCATTATCAAGTTTTCCCTCTCTATGAGGTCATGCCCATCAACATAGTGTTTGATAACATGCTGTTATCTGGGCCATCATAAAAGAACCCCTCTTTTGGCCCTACTCTGCTTTGTTTCTCTCCTTTTATTTACAGTGCAGCTTCAGAAAGTTGCTTTATCTTCATAGTCTCCAATTTTTCTCTTCCATTTTACTCTTGAATCCTTTCTGTTAGATTTTTGCTCCTACTTCTCTGTGGACTGCTGTTACCAAGATCATCAGTGACCCCTCCACATTGCTAAATCCGGTGTGAAATTCTCAATTGTTATCCTGCTTGATCTCTCAGAAACATTCAGTTCAGTCACTGAGTCGTGTCCAACTTTTTGCGACCCCATGGACTGCAGCATGCCAGGCTTCCCTGTCCATAACCAACTCCCAGACCTTGCTCAAACTCATGTCCATCGAGTCGGTGATGCCATCCAACCATCTAATCCTCTGTCATCCCCTTCTCCTGCCTTCAATCTTTCCCAGGATCAGAGTCTTTTCAAATGAGTCAGTTCTTTGCATCAGATGGCCAAAGTATTGGAGTTTCAGCTTCAGCATCAGTCCTTCCAATGAATATTCAGGGATGATTTCTTTTGGGATGGACTGGTTGGATCTCCTTGCAGTCCACAGGACTCTCAATACTCTTCTCCAACACCACAGTTCAGAAGCGTCAATTCTTCGGCTCTTAGCTTTCTTTATGGTCCAACTATCATATCTATAGATGACTACTGGAAAGACCATAGCTTTGACTAGATGGATTTCTGTTGGTAAAGTAATGTCTCTGCTTTTTAATATGCTGTCTAGGTTGGTCATAGCTTTCTTTCCAAGGAGCCAGTGTCTTTTAATTTCATGGCTGCTGTCACCATATGCAGTAATTTTGGAACCCCCAAAATAAAGTCTCTTTCAGAAACGTTGGATATCACTGATCACTTCATCTTTGAAATTCTTCACTTCGAATCTTATCTATGATACCATAAGTGTTTGGAGAAGGCAATGGCAGCCCACTCCAATACTCTTGCCTGGAGAATCCCATGGATGGAGGAGCCTGGTGGGCTGCAGTGCATGGGATCGCTAAGAGTCGGACACGACTGAGTGACTTCAGTTTGACTTTTCACTTTCATGCACTGCAGAAGAAAATGGCAACCCACTCTAGTATTCTTGCCTGGAGAATCCCAGGGACAGGGAGCCTGATGGGCTGCTGTCTATGGGGTCGCACAGAGTCGGACACGACTGAAGCGACGCAGCAGCAGCAGCAGCATAAGTGTTTAGTTTTCCTCCTAAGTTTATCTGCTCTTTTTCGTTCTTTTTTTTTCTTAATCAGCTATCTGATCTCTGAACATTGGCATGTCCTGGTCCCTGTGCTTGGATCTGTGTTTCTCGTTGTTTTTCTTTTTCTGTTTTTCTTTTCTATCCCTTTCTTTTTTCCTTTATTGTTTTTTAAATTTTTTGTTTATCCATATACAAACTAGGCAAGCTCATCGACTTTCAGTACTTTTAAATATTCTCTGCTGATGATTCCCAGATTTATGTCTCTGACCAGACTTCTCTGAATTCAGATTCATATCTAGCTGCTAACTCTGCACCTTCCCCTGGATGTATAATAAATTTCTTAAGCTTAATATATCCAAAAATGGAGCTAGCTAACTAAATGAGATCATGGTACACCCCTTAAACTTATTCCTCTGGTAGTCTCTCCATCTTACTGGAGAGTAAATCTTATCCTTCTGATTATTCAGGTCCCAAATCCTTGGTCATCTTTGATCCCTCTGTTTCTCTTATACCTTATATCTAAATTGTCTGAAATACCTCTAAAATATAATCACCTTCACCTACCACCTAGGTTCAAGCCATCCACTGTCAGTCTCCTGGCTGGATTACTGCAGTAGCTCTCTAACTGGTTACCCTGCTTCTGCTCTTCTTCTAATGAATCTGTTCTCATCATAGCTATCAGAGTAAGCTTGTTAAAATAACACATAGGTCATGTCACTCCTTTGCTCAATTTCTCATCCTATTCTTGAGTAAAACCTGAAGTTCTTACAATGACCTGTAAAGCTCTATGTAATCTGGCCCTCAGTCATGTCTTTTGACCCTAACTCTTACTGCTTTTCTCTTTCTTCACTTCATTCACATTGATTTCCTTGCTGTTTCTTAGACACTAAGTATGCTCCTGCCTCAGGGCCTTTGAATCACACTTACTTCTTTGCTCAGAATGCAGAGCTCTATATATGTTTAAAGTACATTTATCCAGATCTGTGGTTGAGATTAATTTTCAAATTTATGTGTATAGTCAGTTTATTTCTGCAGATTGGAATTTAAAAATTAGTAAGTAGTAGTTTATATGTGAAATACTTTGACATATTTCACTAGCCTAATCATGAGTGAGTAATCATAAAAGGGCCTAATTTAGGAAAATTGAGTATTTTATACAGTTTTATTCTAGAAGTTCATGATATTTCAGTTAAGTGGGAATTTTTAAATGAAATAGGAATCTGTGAAAGTGCTTACTTCTGAGATTCTGTAAATGCTGTGTTCTAACTTGGAAAGCATTATTGTAGCTTCTTTCGGTTTGTGAAAACCAGGTGAGTGTCTCAAGGGTTTCCTGAAAAAAAAAAAAGAATTGAGACCTAACAGTAGAGTTATCGTGATCTCTAGACCTTTCTGTAAGAGGACTTGACATTGCAGCTTTTGAGTCGAAGAAATAGTGAAGGTTTCTCCCTTTCTGAACCATGTATTCTATATAGATTTCTCATACTGGGGGGAGAATGAGTGGATCAATACCACTCATTATAATATTTGCAATAAATGTTTCTGTTTTTCAGATGATAGCTCTATGAAAGAAAAACCAGCTGAAAAAAGTAAAGAGAAGAAAGTGGTCAAGCCAGTACGAAAAGTCCAAAAGGTAGCACAGTTACCAAGTTCAGAATGCAAAACAGGTTGGTTTTCTCAATATTAGGCCCATCTTAAAATACATATTAGTGAAATACCATCTATTCAGAAATAAATGTTCTTATTATTTGACATATACAAAAATTCAGTATATTTTATATATCATTTTATGTGTGTTTTCTTGAGGTTAATTGACATAAGAGGGTCAACTGTTCATATCATGATGAACATATTTCATGAGATATGAACAGTTGACCCCCCTCAGTTTTTTGTCATTATTTTTTAATAGAAATTAACCAGATTAAAGGTAATGATTTTTATATAGTGAACTTTTATGTACAGAGGGATGGCTTATGTCTGTAGCTAAGTTTCTTCACTTATTCTCATGAGTGAGTAAATATTGCCAAGAAAAATCTGTCAGTCTGTGCTAGTAATGGTCTGGACTCTGAATAAATCAAGATGGAGGAAAAGAGAATTCCCTAGCTTTATAGTGATTAACATTTTAGGCTTGATCTAGGTTGCCTGAATTTATACGCTGGTTCTGTCATGTCTAACTTTGTTCCTTTGGTAATTGAGTTAATTTTGGTGTCCTTTGGTTTCCCTGTTTGTAAATGGGAAACCACTAGTTACTTTTCTCATAGGTTGTTGTGAGAACTAAAATAGTTAATACCAAAAGTACTCAATATAGTACCTAACACATTGTAAACACTTAATTGTTTTAGGTATAATTTCTCTACTACTAATTATTATTTCTAGCTGTATTGAAAATGGCTATTTAATGTGTCATATTTAAGTCATTGAGTAATTTGGGTCAAGGGAGTGGAGAAAGTTGGAAACTTGTCACTTTCAGTTTGGAGACAACTCAAACATTCATTATGCAGATATATTTGCTTTATTAAGGCACTGGGATATTCTAAGCTTAGGCAATATAGTGGTAAGCAAGATGCACATATCTCCTTCCCTCCTGGAACTTAGAATCTTGTCAGGAAAAAAGCAGATATGTAGTTATAATAAAGTGTAATGAATATTGAATAAAGTGAAAGTGAAAGTGTTAGTCGCTCCATTGTGTCTGACTCTTTGCCAGCCCATGGCCTTTAGCCCACCAGGCTCCTCTGTCCATGGGATTCTTCAGGAAACAATTACTGGAGTGGGTTGCCATTCCCTTCTCCAGGGGGTGGGTCTTCCTAACCCAGGGATTGAACCCGAGTCTCCCACATTAGAGGCAAGATTCTTCACTGTCTGAGGCCACAGGGAAGCCCCCAGATAATTGAATAGGGAACATACAAAGTCCTATAAAAACATGAAAATAGGGTGATGGGGCACTGGTTTCTGACCAAGTGCTTATTTTTCTGATCATAGACTAATCAGTTCAGTTCAGTTGCTCAGTCATGTCCAACTCTTTGTGACCCCATGGACTGCAGCATGCCAGGCCTCTCTGTCCATCACCAACTCCTTGAATTAACTCAAACTCACATCCCTTGATTGGGTGATGCCATCCAACCATCTCATCCTCTGTCTACCCATTCTCCTCTCGCCCTCAATCTTTCCCAGCATTAGGGTCTTTTCAGATGAGTCAGCTCTTCACATCAGGTAGCCAAAGGATTAGAGTTTCAGCTTCAACATCAGTGCTTCCAATTAATATTCAGGACTGGTTTCCTTTAGGATGGACTGGTTGGATCTCCTTGTAGTCCAAGGGACCCTAAAGAGTCTTCTCCAACACCACAGTTCAGAAGCATCAATTCTTTGGCGCTCAGCTTTCTTTATGGTCCAGCTCTCACATCCATGCATGACTACTGGAAAAACCATAGCCTTGACTAGATGGACCTTTTTTGACAAAGTAATCTCTCTGCTTTTGAATATGCTATCTAGGTTGGTCATAACTTTCCTTCCAAGGAGTAAGCATCGTTTAATTTCATGGCTGCAGTCACCATCTGCAGTGATTTTGGAGCCCCCAGAGATAAAGTCTGCCACTGTTTCCATTGTTTCCCATCTATTTGCCATGAAGTAATGGGACTGGATGTCATGATCTTGTTTTTTTGATAATAGACTAATAAAAAGAGTGCCAAATAACTTACTTTGTGACATCCATTGTTAAATGTAGATGCCATACAAGAAAGATCCTGGCTATATACCAATAAAAAAATAAAATTTTATAGGAACAGGAATTACCTGGGTGTAAACTAAACTAATTCTTACATTAAAAAAATGTAAGAGTGTTTTTCATGTGATATTGCATAGTTTGAAAGGAAACACTGGGACCACTATAACTTGTTAAATACTGATCTTGGATTGTATTTATCCAGTTTTGTGATGGGCTAATTCTGCCATGTGTATACTGTGGCAGAGACTGCTACAGAGAGTCATTTAATTGAGTTAAAGCTGTTTTAAGAGTTTATCTATAGTAAAAGTTCTCTCTTTCTACCAATGACTGCATGGGACTATTCTAGAAAGCCAGAATTTAGAAATAACCACCCAGAATATTTGGAAGCCAACATTTATAAATAACTACCCAGCATATTCATGATTGCTTGCTCTTGATTCAGAAAATTCAGCTGAAATTGAAGAGAAACCTGTTCTCCCATTTTGCTTAAGCATATGAAGTATCTTATAAATAGATTGAACAATAGACTTAAAACCATTTCAGTATTTTAGATAAACTTAAGGTTAATAGCAAGGTGCAAAAACGTTTCTAAAGTACATAGTACACATTTATAATTCATGTTTTTTAATGATAGATGTTTTCATTAAAACTACTTTCATTTAAACTTTTAAATGTTACTCTAAGTATTGTTTTTAATTACAGATGTAATAAAGTAGTATCACAGCTTGGAAAATAGAAAAAACAGATAAAAACCACTGTTCTTACTTAAACTAAGGACTAGTAGTTTTGTGTATTTCCTTAATTTTAAAATCAATAGTAGATTACTGTAGTCATTGTATTATAAGATTTTATCTTTTTCTCTTAGCATCTTAGGACAAGAACATTTCTGCTATTTCTTATAGAGATTGTAATTGGAAATGGCCACACAGTACTCCTAATAGAAACATAGTTTATCTACTATTCAATATTTAGGTTACTTCTGATATTATAAAAATAATACAGTGAATATTGTCATTTATTTTTTTTCTATTGGATACATTTCTGTTACTTCGATTATTTGATCAAGAGAAATGACCCCTTTGACATGTAATACTATTTTTTAAAAGGAAACTATATCCATTGATATTTCAACAAGCATAGCAAAAGTGATTTTTACTATAATTTTACCAGCTTTGGCTATGAATGTATAAGTACTTTTTCTAATTTAATTAAGTTTAAAGTATTCATTATTTTCATTTCCATTACATTTTTATACTGCTTTGTATTTAAACACTTTTACATATTTATTTCAGATTTTTAAAAATGGTTTCTATTTTATAAATGGTCTTTCATGGTATTTTTTGTTTTTTAAGTCACTGTCTGATTTGAAATAATGGTCTAATTTTAATTTTTTTACCATCTGAAGCTAATAAATGAAAATTTTTTTTCTTGGTAAACAGCTGTATTTATTGGAATATACTTTTATGAACTTCTTTAATGGAAATTTAAAGCATTGATGATCTTTGCTTTCTGAGTGTCACTGTTTTATGCATTAAAAAATAATGTGTAGTAATGTGTTATATGTCTATAAAATATAATGTTAAATTCTCTGTAATAACCATCCCCTTCAAAGATAGTCACTGTTAACTCTTTGTTACATGTTTCCTTAAGGTTCTTTTCTATGCTTTGCTTAAGTCA